>KQ473667.1:20483-31961 GCA_001314425.1 Phytophthora pluvialis | reverse complement strand
CGACGGCCACGATGATGGCACCGAGCTTCTCGAGGCGAGACGCGTGATCCCACGGACCTTCGGCGCCACCAAAGTTGACGGCGCCAGCGCCGACGAGGGCTACACGAGTTCCAGCGATGGATGTCATGATGGGGGTTCTTGAGGCTGTTGATAGTTGACGGCTAAACTGAAAATGGTGCTGAGCTTTGGTGGCAAATATGGAGGGTCGCCATGAAAGGTATTGTTGTGCTGGGGGTATCCCCCAGTGTACATCAATTTGTGCGTGGTTGAAGCTGCACGCAGCTCATCGCCGAACTGCATAAGCAAATCGGTGCGACGAGTATATCCCAATACTCCGCGTAGGCAAGTACTGTATACATGTACCTCAAAATCTTACAGCATCCGGACAAATATCGCTACTTCACCGTCAGGTTCATGTACATGTGCCGTGCCTTCCGGGATACATGTACATGCATCCTTTTGTGGCCTCATTAGATAAACTCACTATTATACGATACCAGGGTAGCTGTTTATCTAGACCTACATGCACAATGTTGGGCCGTGTCGCGGGCTAACCGTTCCTCGGAGGAAGCCTCTGGTGTACTGACATCGTGCAAGGTTTCCCTAAAATTTTTTCAAAAGTGCAATCAATTGGTGGTAAGAAATGTGACTTGCCTTTACTCTGTCTGCTGTTCATTCTCACTTACATACTACTATTAGAGGCTTCGCGCAAATCTGAAAATGGTTGAAGTCTGATTCCGACTCTCAGCGCGTGCACGCGTTCCTGCCATCTTCAACCCACGCATCATTGCGTGAGGCGTCGAGGGACGACAAAGCCGACCTCGAGCAGTCCACTACATTTCTGAATCTGCCACCGCCTGCACCGCCTACCTACTCAACCCTTTCTACCTAAGCTACCAAGATGGCCTCCGATACCGCCGAAACGACGATCAACGTCCTCGCGACCATCGCGACGGCCTGCATCTTCCTCAGTATGATCCCAGGGATGTACATCGTACACAAGAAACAGAGCACAGCCGGCGTCAACTTCTACCCGCTCGCGATGATGTTCGGTCAGTCCATGGGCTGGGTGATCTACTCGCTGGCGGATCACGCGTTCTTTCCGGTGGGTGCTGTCAACTGCCTGGGTGCTGTCCTTGGGGTGGCCTTCTCGGGGATTTTCATCCTCCACGAGAAGGATCGTCGCGCACACTACGCGATGTTCTTCTGCGGCGTGTTCGCCCTCATCGTAGCGCTGCTGCTGTACCGCTTCCTGGGAACGCAAGATGATGATACGATCGCCAAAGTGCTGGGGTACTTCGCCGACGTCATGGCCGTCATCATGTTTGGTTCGCCGCTCATGCTGATGGGCGATGTCATCAAGATGAAGAACTCGGAGATCATCGCGGCTCCGATGGCAGTCTCAGGTTTTGTCAACGGAGCTCTCTGGACGGCCTACGGTATCATGCAGACGGACTACTATGTGCTCGTACCGAACGCCATCAGTGGCTTGTTGTGCCTTGTGCAAGTGATTTTGGTAGTGGTTTTCCCGCGGAAGTCTGGAGACAGGAAGGGCGAGCTATCTGAGAAGCTGTCCGTGGATATTAATAGTGATGTGTAGCTCTAGTCCGAGAAAGGTTTAAGACTGTCACGTGAGCTGATGTGAATTCTCGAGGCTAATGCGCTGCACTGCATTATTTGTCCCGTTTGGGAAGCGAAGTATGGATAACGTTATCGAATTTTCTGCTTTGAGCCATAATTATCATGCCGTGACTAATACGAAGTACTACTGTATTGGTTTACGAGTTTTTTTTTAGAAATTCAATCTCATGATGTGATCACAAATTGTAAATATCATACCATGACTAATAACCCTTTCGTGCTGCGCCCTTTAAAATGTGTTTTCAAAACATGGTAGAAAAAGCCGCAAAAAAGGGCGCAGGGAGCGCCCTTTTACACATGTTCAAGTTAGTTTACTATAAACTATGCCGTATTTTATAACATAAGAGCAGCTCCACTGGTGGCGAGTACTGTAAACTAAATTTCTCCCCTATTTAACTCGAAAGTAGGGTGGCCTCGCAGTCGCCCAGTTCTAGTTGTAAGTCCGGGCTTGCGATAAGTTTAACCCTTTCGCGAATCACTTAGGTAAACTATAATAGTGGTTATCACGGTTGGGAAGTATAACGGAGTAAGTAAGTTTGAGTATCCAATCAAATCAATCCTTCATGTCTTAATCGCTTTCTGCGACACAGCAGGCAACCTGTTTCCCAGTTCACCACTCATATATCGAATCGCAGCAGTCATGACACGCAGTGAGCGCGCTATCGCACTGGAGTGGCTTGAGGCTGCGATGGTGGTCAACGAGCTAGAGGGCGGGATAGGAGGCGAGGAGGAAGCCTTGCTGTACGGGGCAATAAGCAGCAACCGCTACCTGGCGCACGGGTCGGTAGAGTAGGCGGGCAAGTGGGATTCACAGCGAGTTAAAAGGACGGATCCATTGCGAGCACAGCGCGACCTACGAATGCATTCTGAGACGTTTGCGTTCTTGCTCGAACGACTCCGTGAACACCCTGTCTTCATGCGGTCCCCAGGCAAACAAGAGCAAGCCCCGCCCCAGCTCCAGCTCGAGGTTTTCCTGTATTCTCTCCAGCCACTGACTGTCCATCAAGTCGCGCAGCATTTTGGCGTCGCTGAAGGTAATCGTGCTGAACTGTTTCTTTCTGCATCATACAAATTGACCAACGCTATTAATGTTTAGGCTCTATGTATAAATATAGTGCAAGAGCTATTGAAGCGATTCTGAGTCTCGAAGATGATTTTCTCGCATGGTCTTCGACAGCCAAGATGGCCAACGTGCAGGCGTACTTTGAGGGCGTTTCGGGGTTCCCATTATGCATTGGTTGTGTCGATGGGACCACGTTTAAGCAGCTGTATGCTCCAGGAACGAGAGCAGAGTGCTACTATTCTCGCAAGTCTGACTACTGCGGAGGGGCACAAGTATTTTGTGACCACCACCGCCGAATTATTTTCTATCAGGTAACGTAAAACAGGGTTCGAGTTTGTGAGCTAATAATAAGGGTGCTAACAGTTGTTGCAAGTTGGTGTGCCAGGTTCGCTGCATGATGCTAGATCAATGAGCTTAACGCATTTTGCTGCAGAGAGCGCCATTTTTTTCAAGCCCGGGGAGTACGTGCTTGGTGATAGCGTATCTACAGGAGATTTGGTCGACACAGACCACGCAGATAAACAAAGTCCGTAGATGAGGAGAGAACAGATATAGAGATGCTATATTTCTTTAATCGAGAGTTTACTTTGACTGTAACCACAGTGTCGATATAGATGATCTTCTACTTCATCCTTCTGTCTTGTGCATTGGTGCATGGCGACAGTGAGCACAGCGAGGGGATTTTCACGAACTGCCATATTGGCATGGTGTTGAATCCAGCGCTTGAGCAACGAAAATCCTACCTCAATAGGATTAAGGTTCGGTGAGTAAGGCGGTATGAAGAACAGCAGCGCACCGGTATCGTGGGTCATCTCTTGTAGTTCCTTGTACATGTGGATCTTCGCGTTGTCCATGACCACTATCGAGCGCGGTAATGGCCATGGATTTAGAAACGGCAGGATTTTAGTCTTGAAGGCTTCATGAAACCCATTCCGCGTGAAGGTCCCCTCTACATTTCCCCAAGAGAAAAAGCCTTGGACATCACAGGCAGCTAGAATTGACACACGCTTGCCGTGATTGAAGGGGACCGTGACGTGAGCGGGTGTATTCCTTGCTGACCAGCCATAGCGACAGAGCACAGATCTTAACAAAACGTTAGACTAAAAATGGCCACCATAACAATAGAACGAGAATCGACCTTCCGTCTTTTGAAGTCTCGTCAATGAAGACGAGCTGATCAGGCCTGCTGTAGAACGGAGCTAGACGAGCGGCGTACTCTCTCCTCTCGTGTGACAGACTCTCCTGTACGCGCTTAGTTAGAACCTCCCTGGTCAGCTTCAGATCAAAGCGCAACGCGTGACATATCGTAGAGTCGAGACGTAGATAGAATCCCCGTAGCGAGCGCGAAATTCTCAGCGTAATTCTTCGAAGTAGAAACATGGGTGGATCTCCACATACTCCCGAACAAACGCGCACACATCGCTGGGCCACCATGACGTTTTCGCGCGAGACTCGGCCTTCAACACGTTCCCTGTAGTACGTAATAGCTTGAACCATCGACGAAGACTTCGCTCAGACAGGTCTAGAACACTAGATACGGTAGCTAGAGCAATTGAATACACATACATGAGCACGATGCCTCTCCAACGTATGTCTAATGAGAAGGTCATCTTAAACTGTTGCGAAGCACAACAATCTCAGAATGCCGAGCCATTGCCAGCCATTCAGGCTTTTGACCCTCCGCCACTAGTTCTGTTGGCCGATCTAAGCCTTTTCTAGGAGTGGTACTGTGGCCTTGAGGTAGCCGCTCTGATTGGGTGAATTATTATTTCTCTTCTAAAGCAGGCTCTAACTTGTAAGGCCGTGTTCGACTTGTTTCGCTCCAACCAACTCCTTTGCAAAATACGCATTTCAGAGGGGGGGAAGCAGCTGGTTCGCGAAAAACAGGGTCCCCCTAAATTTCGGAGCCAGTTATTTTAGCCCCATTTCCGTCTGAAATAGCTCTTTGGGCTTTTTGTGTTCGAATTACATCGAAAGAGCTATTTGCTTATTTTCGGACTCTAAATAGCAATTTACCATGCAAACAAACAATTTCAAACCAAGTCGAAAACGGCCTAAGTTTTAACGACTTAACGCCATAGTGTACACCTAACCGTATCATTTGAAAATGCCTTTTTCCAACCTGGCTCGCCAAAATCTTTGAAACGCACAATACGTAAACGAAGCACTAACGTTACCAGGAATATTTGAGTACTACTTCGAAGTACCGTCAAGGCGCCTTGAATTTGCATGGACGGAAAAAATAAATGCTTTCACTCAGTTGTGGGGCACGAATCTCGATGTATTGATGCTGCCTCCTGCACGGGTGTGGCGAGGAGGCTGCCCCTGATAACAGTGGCAATGCTGAGCAGAGTTGAGGCTCGACCGCACCATTTGGCTTGCCATCGTAGTTGTGACTTGGTTGTCGATGCGAGCGTACCGTTCAAAGGCAGATGACCGCCAACGCCCGAACAACTTGATCGTCAGACTGTCGATGCCTGCCGCGAAGAGGGCTGTTGCTCCACCGATTCGCAGCGAATGCGTTAAAAACTGACTTGGGTCTTGGCCTGCAATACCAGCTGCCGTCTTGATCATCTGGTTGACATCTCGAACTTGCAGAAATTGGCCATTTCGCACCTTGCACAACAACTCGTCGGGGTCTTGACTTACGGAGCCATGATGCTCAACGAGGAACAAGGTGGCGCGAACGGGGCAGCACCACGAAAGTGACGATGCTGTCAGCGATCTTGACACTCCAACTCCAGCTTGGCCGTTTTTACCGCCGCGAAAATTGAGCTCGACCCGGTGAATGTGTTGCTGGAGAGTGCAAAGTCTTCCATCTTGATCGTAAAAGAGTACATCGGACCGTCGGATAGCAAATTTGTACTGCTGGTTGCCTTCGTTCAGGTACTCGCCACGTCTTAGGAGAAAGAGAAGCCCATGACCGTAGTCCCCCATAAGACGTGGTCATGGACTGACTTGAAATCGAGTTGCTGGTGGAGGACTCGAAGGATGGAGAGCGTGATTGGTTGCTTGGGTCGCGGGAAGGGCTGGAGGCGGTGAATGCCCTGGATTGACATGGCGTGGTCGGGAAGGAGGCTGACGTTAAAGCCGAATTCCAATCGATGATACCACGCAACCGCGCAAATCTTGGACTTGATGGTTTGTAAAGCGTTTCCTCCGGAGGCTGTGGGACTGCTGCCGTACCGGTGGCAGAACACGGCGAAGAGTACAAGTTGTCTTGACGCAATAACGGGGTCACCTGGAAGCCAGGGACTGTATTCCATGTCCGCACACCATCCCCGCCACTGCTGCCAAGAGGACAGATACCGTTTTCTTGACGACTTGGCCAGTGAGTTGGACTACAATTCACGGAGAATGCCTTGTAGATCTTCCTTCAATGCTCGGGCACGTGCACCTGACGCCAAGAAGAGGACAACATAGACCACACGTGTGAGTAGGGTGAGGGTGATGCTCTCGAGCCTGCGTCTGCCATGCGGTTGGTCGACCCCGGGAGATGTCGGGCGGACAAACGGAGTTTGAGTACAGCTTCCGCGAGTCCAATCGCACGGTTAATTTCTTGGCCGAAGGCATTCATGGAGTGTAGGCGATTGATCCACGATACAGCAGAAACGTTGTCACTCCAGCAAACGACATGGGGATAACTGAAATCTCGCAAGAACTGGGGGTCCCAGCACCAAGCAGCGAGTGCCATACAAAAGTGCTCGCGCACATCGATGGTAAAACCTGTTAATTCCGCATCCTCGATGAGACGAAGCTCTTCCGCATCAAAGCACAGCTGAATAAACTCGTCTTGCGCCGGATGCAGGACAGCCAGGCCGGAGTTTGAAGCGTCCATGTAAATATTGATTGTTGGTGTCGGGAGATCTCCGAAGAAACGAAGGGGCAATTTCTTGAGGTGGCCATCCGAATGAGTGTAGCGAAACCACTGTAGATCACGGTGCAAGGCTGCAGTTAATCGCACGGACTGGAATGGGCGAAGCCGATTGCATACCACTTGAAGTTGTTGAAAGAGTGGTTTTGCTGCCCGAAGACACGTCGTAATGCGCCTTAGGCTGCCGAGAAGTTTTTATAGCTGCTGCTTACTTGCTCTTTCAGCGGCCAACATAGCCGAAACTCGGTTGAGGCATTTTTGTATCTTCTCAGGCGGCATTGACACAGTGCGGTCAACGGTGTTCCAGATGAGACCGAGGGCTCGCAGCTCAGTCGACCATTCGGAAAACTTGGAGTCGTTAATGCTGTCCGGCCCATGAACAGCTATCATGCTGAGACGAAGAGTTGCTTCCGCTAGTTCGAGACGAGAATCACGGTCAGGCTCGATCAAAATGTGATCATCGACCCATTCGTAGCCAAAGAAGGATTCTTCATCGGTGCTTTCGGAGACCGTTGCTGGAGAATTGTTGCTCACGAGCCAGGTGATAGCCCTCCCAAAGACACTGTAAAAGGCAGGAGATCCTGACCCTGCTAGGTCAATAACAAGAGCGTTTACTTCAGGGAAGGTGGTGCCCATCCATCGAATATGTTCAGCGTGAAGCATGAGGTGCCGAAAGGCTGATTTGACGTCTCCTTTCAATAGTTTGATCGCTATGTCGGGATGCGTCCTTGCCAGTATCTCGATACGCCGTGCAATGGCCACAACGCAGGTGAATTCAATCTCAGGAAGGCAATCCATATTGAAGTACTCATTCGTGGATGCCGTGTCAGAATATGAGAGATCATGGATTGGTCGAGCTTCGTCGAGAGGGTCCACGTCTTTCTTCTCCACAGCACCAAATGGGCTGCATTGGATATTTTTCCACTGTTGAAGTAGCGATAAGTCGACAACCAGATATGTCCCGTTGGCTTGGCCTTGGCGAATACTCTTCATAAACGCAAAATTGAAGAGGCGAGCAGAGTTGTGGTTCCGTGGCGGCCGTCGGCGCGGTGAGATCTCCATCTTTCAGGTTGGAAGAATACCATGACGTGCGATCTTGATCAGTAAGTCGGCAAGAGGATATCCACGAAGCACGAACCGTAGGCGATCCGGGTCGAGACCTTTATTAGGACGAGTGTCGACGCCCATCTCTCCTCATCGTTGTCGGACAATGTCGGCTAGTGACAAGCCAAATCGTACAGCATAATTAGATACCGCTGTCTGTTCGCTGACCCCGTTCTCTTCGCAGAACTTTCCAGAGTTCGTAGCCGTGAGTCCGATAGACCGACGCCACGCTGCAACATGGGAGAGCGTGTTTGAATGGAGTCGGGCGGATAAGCATGCCCGCACTCGAGCTGCCAACGTCAGAGAGATTCCAATAGGCGAGATCGGTCGATGGACAGCTTGTGCCAGAGGTTGATCAGGAGGTGGCTCCGTAGGAGAACCAGGAAGAAAATCTGCTCTTCCTGGACATACTGTCTGCCCAAGCAGCTCGAGCCGGGAACTGCCAAGGCGTCTTCAAAGATGCGAGAATCGCTCGCTGAGCCCTCCCATTCGCTGGATGATGTGGCCCTTCACTCGTGCATCTAAAGTGTCAGGAGCGGCGTGAGCACGGGCGCCGTAGACGAATCGATTGGAAGCACCCGATGGACAACCCATTGCAGAGAGGTATCGAAGACACACCGAGAGACCGTTGTGCGTCGTAATTAGGTCAAAAATTGCTGGGGGGATACGAGGTTGCTGTTGATTGCTGCGATCGCGCGATGGTGTTGGAAGAGGGGGTCGAGACTGCTGAAGGCCTTGGCGTTGAGAGTCTTGTGTGGAGCGGCGCGACAGCGCGTGCATGACGTTCTGTAACTCACCGTCGTTTAGGGAGAATCGAGTGATTGTCTGGAGGCTGGACGCGTGAATGTTTCCATCGCTTGAGTGGACGAGAGAGCGAAACTGTTCCAGCACAGAGTTGATCCAGAACACCAAGTGGGGGAGGTCAGACGCAATCCAGGAATGCCAACCGTCGAGCTGCTGCGCAAAGTCGAGTAGTGATTTCATAACGTCGTGGACTGACTGCGCAAAGAACTCCTGTCCGTAGCGGTACAGCATCCGTGCGGCACCGACGAGATCGCCCATCGCCGAGGCTGCTGCTGGTCTCGGAGCTGTCACCCCGGCGGAGGAATTTTGCATGTTCACACCGCCAGCGTTGAGCCAGGCCATGCGCTGGTGAACACCGAACGGAACGAAGTGTAGGATTGACAGACCGAACATCCCGAATTGAAAGTCGTACAGCCGAATGATGATACCCGGGTGAGGCTGGAACCGCATAGCAACCGCATAGACAACCGTTTCCACAAATACAGAAGGAGCCTTACCTCGATGTTCAGGAGCAGTGATCCCCTCGTGGATAGCAACCTGGAACACCGTCGGCGTGAATGTGTACTTGGACGCCCGTCGAGCTGGCTCCACCTCAAGTACCGCAGGATATGGGCGCGTTGATCGTGTCGCTGAAATAACTTGAACGAAGCGAGCGAGTAGCTCCGGCTGGTTCAGGAGCCGTTCCATAATGCGTGCATCTAGTGACGGTGACTGGTGGTGAGGTTGGATCGGGCCACGACCTCCTGCAGTTGCAGTGGGCATTGCGACACCGGTAGCAGGAATGGCTGCCGCCAAATTTGAGTTGGTCTCGAGGACGTCCGGCGCGAGAGGAGTGCGCTGCGTGACGGGTTGCCGAGGCGGCTCTACCTGGGTCGTACTGCATGGTTCCTCTTGAGCAAACAGCGAAATGACACTGTTGGCCCGCTCAATCGAAGTTGATCTGCGGGATGGCGACGGGTCACGATCGCGAGGGGCGTCGGAGGCAGGTACTTGATCGAACTGATTCGGAGCACGACAGAATGAAGGACCGACAGAGAGTCAGAGCGCAGTCGGAGCGGGTTGGTTGCCATCCACGAAGAAGGCATAGTCCACTGCGTGTTGGAGTCGAAACCTACACGTTTCGCCCGTGCGAGGGTCGATCCACTTCCGGGACGATTCACCGTCGGGCATGTCTGACGGTCTCACCAACCCGTCCAGTGGTATTGGAGGCCGGAACACCCGCACTACCGTCCAGAATTCGAGCGAGGATGGTAGTTTGCATGTCCGTAAGCTCATCGCGCGTCTAGGAGGCGTGTAGCGGGACACGAAGGAGCAACAGAGCTACCACCGGAGCGACTGGTGTCAGTCGGGAGGGGTCGACGAGAACCACTCGGTCTTCGAGTTGCAACCGAGCGAGGCGGCCGTCCATGCCATCCACTTGGCCATGCCAGTAGCGAGCAGCGGACTCAGTACAAGCTGCTCAACGAAGGAGCTGGCGGCAACGGATACGTGTTGCTTCGACCTTCGAGACCGTAAGCGTGCGGGCAGTCGCGATGTCGATCTCGCATGTGACGGGATCGTCTAAGCCGACGGACCGAACGGTCGCTGTGTCGTGAGAGATGTAACCTTCGTATAGAATGGGTACTCCGCGACACCGTCGACTTGCTCGGGGATTGCTCTGCTGTCCAACCGTCACAGCGACTGGTGTGTAACGATGACTTTGGTGAAGGTGGCGTAATGGGCAACGAGTCCGAACCCTCACCCAACCGCAAAAAGTTACTTCCACCAGGCAAGCCCAGCAGAAGTACGCAATGTCCGAGAACAAATTCATGCAAGCCACACAGTAAGAAATTAATGCATATTGGTGGTATGTGCGTGTCTTTGCACCAAAGAGCACCTCGTCTTAGAGCTGAAGGAAGCGACAGTCAACACACACGGCTGAGAATTTAGGCCGGCTCACTGGCCTCACGGAGTGTGCTCGAAAAGGATATGGGTCCTTGCATGTCATCGGAGACAGCGCCCTGGTTGTGGAACAGCATCGCAGGCAGAAACCTCCAAAGGCCCCGAACTTGAAGGACATTTACTGGGATGCAGACGACTGATAGGACGACTGACGATACACGTATGGCATCTC
Organism: Phytophthora pluvialis; assembly: GCA_001314425.1. Classification (NCBI taxonomy): domain Eukaryota; phylum Oomycota; class Peronosporomycetes; order Peronosporales; family Peronosporaceae; genus Phytophthora; species Phytophthora pluvialis. The sequence continues at coordinate 21,362 of KQ473667.1, read as the reverse complement.
CAGCAGCGCAGCAGCAACATGATGGCGTCCAAGCTCGCACTACTGGCTATGGACAGCAAATGCAGCAGACAACAGCAACTGATAGACATCCCGGAAGGAATACACGTCTGGGAACCGGTCTTGCGGTACATGGCAGAAGATATGGCCCCTTGGATCGAGAAGATGGAGAACACAACACAGAGGGATGTTGTGGCCGACCGCAGGTAAACTGCCGCCGGCACGAGGCGGGGAGGCGTAAGCCTGGACCGTGGTAAGCTAGCGGTCGGCACAAGGACGACAGCTAGAACGGACATAGGAAGTCGTTAGCTAAGCTAAGTGACATCAATGATTAATACCTCACTGAAAAACGAAAACGAAGGAAGCGTCAGTGGTAGCATTCATGCGTATTTTTAGCACGGAAGAAAATATGCGTTCACAGCATCCATCACTTCCACGAATTTGCACTTGAACATGCATTTATTTCTTCAGTCCACGCAAATTCCAGGCACCTCAACGGTATTTTTTAGGCGACCGATAGCGCCCATGTTTTCTAAACGGGTTAGGTTTGACGTAACTGCTAGGTCCTGGGTTTAACACCGCGTGCGCCGCACACGGATGTTAAACGCAGGTATTGACAAGGTTTGGACCCCAAGCATGATCCCCCCCCCTCTCTTGAAAACATGGGCGCTATAATTCCCGTTTTTTTATAGCTGAGCTTCGGATCACAGAAATACTTTGAAAATACTTGAAATCGTGCATAAAGGCGACCCGTTTCAAAGTTCTGGTTCGATAGGAAGTCATCCACCCCACGAAGGTTTAGCTTTTGAAAACTGATGGAAAGTATGGATCTTGGACACGAAGCTTGGACGAAGAGGAGGGAGTGAGCACGCTGGGCTTGAC
>KQ473667.1:0-20459 GCA_001314425.1 Phytophthora pluvialis | reverse complement strand
TCGGGCTAACCGGTTCACGGTTAAGAACCGCTATCAAACCGGTTACCCTCAATAAAAACATTGGCAGCATTCAGCTGGGAGCGCACAACTCCGGAACTGACACTGCAGCAAGAACTTTGGACCATGGATTGACAGCGCTGACGGAGATGACTACTCCAGGCTCAACTTACCTACGCGTAGACAGTCTCGATACGAAACTGCAAGCACAACTCCAGAAAGACCAACCAGCAAACAACCCAGAAACCACAGTGGCACAAAGATTGAACATGTTCTTCTCAGTGCACTGGGGGAAACCGGCTGGAACAGCGCTCACAGCAGCAAAACGCATGGCGAACACCAACACTACGTCCATCTACGACACCCAGAGCACAGGGGGAGCTATAAACCTCAACACTCAGACCAGAAAAGTTATTGCAGCGTCACAACCGCAGGTAAAAGCCCAGCGAAACCCACAGACAGCTGGCATACAGGCACGTCTCACTACATATAAGGCTTCTATAGGTCAGTAAATAAGCTCAAATAGAAGGCCACTTACCAACCAAAGGTTTAGCTTTTGAAAACATTCGTTGGCAACGGCACTGGGCAATAGCTAACGTCTTTGCAGTTTATGATAGTCTCGATCATTTCTACAATATAGGCAATATCCACCAGCCCACAGTAGCTAAGAAACCTGGCAGTTGTTCATCCTATCTGATCTCTGGAGAGCAAAAGTAGTAAAGGTGATAGTGCACTACGATCAGCGGTCTACGGACTGTTCACGCCGCTGAATTACGTGACAACATACAACAAATTACCGGGCATTCCCTCCAGTTTGAAGATGACTCCCATGGAACAGCCATGGAACAGCCATGGTTTCATATACATGGGACAGATATTGTTCATTAGCGCGACGAAGTATAGTCAGGATCACTCCATGATAGAAATATCTCAAGCGTGGGGCTTACCATTTCTTCGGCGGGGTTTGTCATCGTCATTGTTGCGAGTACGTGTCGGCAAAAGCATTTATTCAACGGCCAAGAATAGGGTTCCAAACACTAGGCCTGAATGTGCTCAAAGTTCCAGTTTCCAGCAAGCTCCAAAGTGCCTAAACATGCACCACTAGTCCATGTTCCTGGAGCAATATACATGTAAAAAAAAACAAGCGAATGGCCGTCTCAATTTGGGTGGAGAGGCGGAATACTTCTAGAATTATAGAAGTATTCTACTACTCCTTTGCATTTTGTATATGGGGCCACACTAAACGACACCGCACTTCGGTATAATCTCCTGTACGTCTTAAAAAAAAAAGAGGGGGGGGGATTGATGTCAAAGTCAATCGAGGCTCGACTGTTTTCGGTGCATCGGCGGCCTTAAACCAGTCACCCATCTGCGAAACGAGGAAACCCTTCCAGTACTCTTGCTTATCCGAATTGCTCGTAGCCTCCAGCAGGATCTGTGCGACTTTGACATCGTCGTACTTGTTTGTCAACGTGTCCTGTAAGCGCCGACGTGATCTTCGACTAGTTGCCCGAGCTGAACTATTATTGTTATACATGTACTTGACGGGAACGTGATGCCTCTCTCTTCGCCGTCCTCGTACTAGGTAGCTCGTAGCAGTCTCGTGGTAGGCTATTTTTCTGCATCCCGCCCTTACCAAATGCTGCAGAAGTAACTAGTTTTACGGTCAATTTTGAAAAGTTTGATGTATGTGGAGTCAGTGGTGATAACTTCCAGTGAAGTTGGCTCCCCTTCTTCGGAGCCGGGACTTCGAGGTAATCAGTATGCCATGGTGCTTAGGAAAACCTGAAGCTCTCATATATTTCTATACATTCGACGATACTCGCTATTATACAGTGTGGAGCTAGAATATACCGGATATCGTGGGTTTTCAGCATTGAATACTCCCCACACAGACGACGCTTTGAAGAAAGTGGTGCATCCTAGTAAAGTAAAGAAGTCAATCGTACATGTGGGGTTTTACTTACCAACATGTTTCAACACTTTCTAAAAGAATTCGACTATGGCCACAAATGACCTTCTGGTCGCAAAAAGCACACGTGCAAAAATCGCGTCCACGGGCCAGTACTCCGATCCAGAGCTGTCCAATTCGCACACAGTTTCCCACGGTTTAATTCTGCCACCTCCACATTGCCTAGAGATCGATGGTACGGAATGGCTCCGTCTACCGTAGCTGCCTTCGTAGATACTACCTCGGGGGCAGCGTCGCGAAACTTTTGAGGCGATCTCGAATACACATATTTGGGGGGAAATAATGTGATCAGGACCCACCAGACCAATCGACGTAGACTAACAGTACCGAAAAAAACGGCTGAGGATTGCGCAAATCAAGCATTCGGTGGATGAGGGCACGACGCGGAAGGATATTCCCGGGTTGTTCGGCGTGCGAACAGCCTCGACGAATTCGTCAAAACAATTTCGCGCGACTGCGAGCCTTACACCAAACGAAAAGGCGACGACGACACGGCATATAATTTGATTGCTAGGTACTCGCTCGTATTTAGGCCCTGGTTTCTCCGTCGGTGTCTGGGTCTCGGGATATCCGAGCTTGCAATTGGTATTAATATTGTGCCTTTCAATACTTTTGTTGTTTTCACTTAGCTGCGATCTCGATTTATATTAATTTAAGGTCGTATTATAAATCGAGGTCTATACCGCTCTAATTAGGGAAGTCGAACATTGCAAAAAATCGTGCTCATTTCTAGAGCCTTTTTGTGCTCATCTTTCCGACATTTTTCAGCTTACTTCTGAAACAAGCCACCTCCCAAGGTGGCTTGTTTGAGAGATAAGCACTCATTTCTAAGTTCAAGTTTCGCGATCCCACTTTCTCTCATTCCGTATCCTTCGCTTCAGATACCGCCCTTACTCTAAGCAATAAATGGACCGATTCCCGCCGCCGTCTGAGACGTAACAGATCCAAGAATGCGGAATGGAAATGCAAGAAAGGGGCAGTAACAGATCAGTGCGAGGGGGGTCCCCCCTCGCACAGAGATAGGAAGCAATTTTAATTGCTGCTGAGCCCAACAAGGGTTAATTCGGACCGGTATACCATTCAGCAACCGGTTACGCAGTATAACGGCCCCCTTTTGCACTTTTGAGAACGCAAATCAAGGCCAGTTATATAATTCCAGCTCCATGTGTTGCCAGGTGAAGCTTGCGAGCCACAGCGGGCTTAGGGTTCTGTCACCAGCGAGCGCAGTGAGCCGCCAGGGTTTCTTGGGACCGCGCGGAGCGCGTAGCATGGCGGTATTTGAAAGCCCATGCCATCCGTCCTCTCTTTTTTTCCTAAAACATGTTTAAAAACATGGGCGGTAGATTTTGCTATAATTAACTCAAGTGCTAGGATCCCTAACCCTTAGTGGAAAATGGGCTGTAGCACCAGCCCAAAGAAAGGGGTAAATCAATGCCCAACGGATGCTTTGTAGGAATACGGCATTATAGTTGCTGGAATCCAGCTACAGTAATGCCATACCTGATACACTCTCCGGGGAAAGCTGAGAGGATGTTGCGGGATATATTACGAGCTTTGCTTTAGTCAAAATAGTATTTTATAATAAAAAAGTGTATATTATACACTCCGCGCCAGGTGATATCGGCCACCTACGTAGGTGACCGTAACTCGCTCAATTTTTAGTGTCCGGAATTTCTGTTTAGATCTGTTGCTCGTGTTATTACCCGGAGCCGGATATACGTGCTAACGAGCGTTACATCGAGGTACACAGGGGGAGGCTCCTATACAAATAATTGATTTTTGACACTCGACAGATTAGATCGGCCACCTCACACTATACTTAAAGTAAGTACAAATGTAACTAAATGATGACATATCATGCACACTATGCCCTCGGTTACTATCGACGAGGCAGCCTCGTCCTGCATGGCGGAAGCTTGCATGCCAAGCAACGACCTCCATAAGTGCTGGGCTGCCTCTAACAGGGCCCCCTACTGTTAAACTTCATGGCAGTGCTCGTATACTAGCACGTTTGTAACATAGGCGCCTCCCTAAGCAAATTGACCCCCCCCCCCCCATTGCAGTTGGCTACATATTTTGTGTGAAACATTTTGAAAGCGTACAGTGTCTTCGCCATCAGCGAAGAAGAAGTACAAAAATCAATAGACGCGCGAGCATCAGCACGAAACGGATGTCGGTCAGCTAGATTGGCGTGAATGAAAAGCGCAACATACCTGAGAATTCGAGACGTGCTCTTTTAGATTCCAAATACAAAGTTGCAATCGAAACCATCTTTTAGGGTGTCAAAATCATCGTACTGGATAGAATTTTGTAGATAGTTTGAACACTCCCCTCATTACCCCAAGTTCTTCTTCTGCATCTAGTGAATACGGTTTTTCTGCTTCTGCCTTCTTCAGTGTACAACCCTGTTGGCTGCCTTTGTCTTTATATAAAATCTTCTGTAGTCACGCGCAATTTTCATGGTGAGATCGTCCGAGATGGCTGTTACACCCAGTATCTCGTTAATCTTCTCTGGCTTTCCACCTTGAGCCAACCACTTGTTAAACTGCACCGAGTGCAAGTCCTTGGCCAGTTGTTCCGTGCTGGTAACCTTGGTGGCCGTCTCAATCATCCTCGCAAGCGCCCCACCTCGATAGCCTCCGGCTAATGTCGCGAATATAACCTCATTCGGGTTGTCCTCGTGGGTTCTGGCCACGTATGCAGTCCAGGTGCTCAGGGTCGGGCTGTCGAACAGACTTTTACCCGTCTTGTCGAGTTTTAGAGCCTTGAACACGTCGTCCGCGGATGCACCAGCGTTCTCCCAGTTCGTAAGCTGAACCCCTTCCAATTTCGTCGCGACAGCTTTCGTACTGTCGACTTTTTTCGCAGCAGCAAACATATTTGCCAGGGCGTCGTCACTGTAGCGAGTCGCCAATGTGGCGAACATTGCCACCTCGGGATCCTTGGCGTTAGCTTTCGTGACGACGGTGATCCACTTGGAGAACCGTGCGCTTTCGAAAAGTTTGCTCCCCGTTCTGTCCAGCTGTAGAACCTTGAAGGCGTCGTCCGGGGGACTTGTTTCCCATATGGATTTTTAGGTTCAGGACAAGCCGTGAAATCCATGACGTTTTACTGGTTGCAACTTGATTGAGTCCTGACAGCACCCTCGCTTCCAAGCTGTCGTCCGTCATCTCAGACCTCAAGAATCGTCCCCTAGAGACGCCGGCGTTATCCTCGTTCCGCGTATTCGATGTTTGCGAAGTGCGCACGGCCTCATTTGACACCAACGCTGCGGAGGGGACACAGGCTAGAACCGTGACAAGAAGCAGCACTGTCGCCCAGGAGCGTCGTGTGCGTGAGCTGAACATGGCAATCGCACAGGGTTTTTGAATGAGGATACAGCCCGGTTGACAGCAAAATGCAGAGTGAGAGAGGCGCATCAACACCTTCCGTAAATCACAGGATCGGCTGTGTACACGTCGCAATCGCCAGCCTGGACTGAATGTATATAATGGGTGGCATTTAGGGTAAATGACCAAATTGGTATGAAATCGCATTTTAAATGCCAAAGCAGTAGATAGTGTGACGGTATCGGTATGCGGTAACCGCCTGGATTTGTTGATTTCGAGTCAGTATGTTGACTTACGTTTACTAGTATGAACGAATTTTGAGCAGGCAAACCAGGTGGGGGCCACCTGGCTTGCAGGTTGTACGCCGACAAGCGACCATCGCCGCTCGTCGCAAGCAAGTGATCCCGCGCCGGGTTCGTCGCAAAGCACAATGACCAGCGACACCATGTTGCTGTATGCTGTCCTACCAGCATCAAGAATCAACGTATGCTGCTCGGCATGTTGCGGGTGTGCGAAACTTCGTCCGTTGAGGAAGTCTAATACTCCTAACTGACGTTAGTGTTACAAGGTGTTGTGCTACAAACGAAATCCAGCTCAGTTGCCAGAGAATAGTGCGCTCCGACCTCAGCGGTCTCTCATTAACTGTGAACTAGTCCGTATGTGACTTACGCTAGCAATACCAAGTTTTAGTTATAGTGGGTAGGTTGACAAACGGTCAGTTGACCCTGTCCTGGAGATCTCGTATGGCTTCGGCCAGTGAAGATCACGTAGAACTTTGGCTAGTGCAGATCCCGTACGTCTTTGGAGAGATCCCGAAGAAGATGGACGTGACGCCGAAAAGCATGACACTATACGATACACAGAGCAAGGATATCGGTCACTACATACCCCATTGCTGCCAAGTACAAATATGATTCATGTAGGCACAAGCAGCAATCTATCGACTCGCTCAATCTCATATAGGTGTTAGCGCCGACACCGTCATATATAATAGGACACCGTACACATGTAGCCCGCTGAGCGAGATTACCGGCACGCGGAAGTTCCGCGGCGGAACCAGCTTTTTGCGGGAAGGCGTGAGTTCCAGATGGGTTTGAGCCGGTTTTCATGATAACAACGAGCTTTGCGATGCGATACTTTTGGGGTTTGCTTATTACAGTAATTTTCCTAAATAACGATGTTCATGAAAGTATGTGTACCCGCATGAAATATGATATAAGAGGGTTAGTTCTATACAATTCCATTATGGATTAATCTATTTCCAGAGGTTATACATTCTGAAAGTCTCCTTATTGAGACAAACCACTGTACCGGTACTACGGGGTTTTGCTTATGATGCAACAGTGGTGACCTGCCATCTCCACGGCCTCAGCACCTCAATTATCAATTTCCTCTTCAGACGCTCCTCTATCAGTCGCTTTCCTGCCTCGCGGTGCTCAAGATTTCCAGTATGACAGTCACATCAAGCTCGTGCATGAAGTTGCTGGCTGTAGTCACACTTCTGGCCTGTATCAACGTTGCCTCCGCAGCTTCAGTCAACGTGAAGCCTCTTGCGCTCAACGTTGAGCGGACTGACGTCTCCAGTCCACGTTTCTTGAGAGCCAACACGGTCGAAGAGAGGAAGTTGGCTGTGAGTCCCCCGGGACTCGAACAAGCCGTCAGCGGTACCAAGCCGTGGGCCGCAAAGATCGTACAGAAGTTGCAGCTAAAGTGGTGGCAGCTCAGAAAGAAATCCACGAATGATGTGTTCACGAAGCTCGAGCTCGACAAGACGGGGGCCAACCTGTTTGAGAACGCGGGCTTTTCCAAGTGGGCCGCCTACGTCACGAAGAACAGCAAGGAGGCCCCAGAAATGGCCATCTTCTCGACGTTGGCTCTTCACTACAGCGACGACGCTCTGGCCACGATGTTTGCTGCAGCAAAAGAAGTCGACAGCACGAAAGCTCTCGCCACGAAATTGGAGGGAATTCAGCTTACGAACTGGGTAAATGCCGAAAAGTCTACGGACGACGTGTTCAACGCTCTTAAGCTCGACAAGGCCGGCATAAAGCTCTTTGAGAGCCCGGCCTTGAGCACGTGGACGAGTTACGTTGCCAAGACTCAAAAGGACCCGGACGCAAATATGGTCGCGCTGCTAAAAGAGGGCTACGGCGACGTGGCTCTTTCCAAGATGATCGCGTCGGCCACCAAGGCGGCTAGTACGGAGAAACTGGCGACGGACTTGCGCTCGGTGCAGTTTAAGAACTGGGCCACGCAGGGAAGAACTCCGGCCCACGTCAACACGATGCTGAAGGTAGCAACCAACTCCGACGATCTGACCAAGAAGGTTTCGCGCGACTACGAGAGGTTTTATGACAAGCTGAAGGTGACCTAGACCGCAGCAAACAGACCAGCGGGAAATGGGATTCGCATTGATGGTTAGATTCTTGCTGGATAACCTGTTTCCATCGTAGGGATGCTGGTGACCTTGTTCACAGGAAATCTCGCTTCAGAGATACGATTTGGGCTTAATGGCAGCTAGCTTTCATGCAAACTTGCTCTCCGAACTCGTCCTCTCTGTACCTCCAACACTTGCCCAGTGATTCCCGTGGTGTTGTTCCGGTCTTTGCTGTAAGGAACAAGTCCCTCGTCGTCATTGTGAGTCTTCTGTTTCAACACCATTCAAAAGGGACCCAAGTGCTTATTGCATCGAGAATACTTTTCCCGTCTATGTCCAGCTTTCAGAAGTTTGAAAACATCTCCAGTAGCTTGCCCATTATTCAAAGTCAACTCTCGAGCTGTGCATTTTCTGGCGATTCCCATATTATGCGGTGTTTTCATACGAAAATTAAGTCTTACCAAACTTTCTTCATCGTAGCGAGGTCTAGAGCGCTGAGTACAGTACTACTACTACCGGTAGTATTTCGAAATACCTATGAATTATTCGTATCCAGTTTGGCCACATACATGTAGGACCCCAAGGCTTCAATACTGGGTCTCAAGTACTTGAAGTAATTGGTTTCCTTGCCTGTCGACTCGACATTGTCGAGCTCTACTTTGCAGCCTGAAAACATCATCCACATGATCGGTTGTGTTCCCGAAGGCACACACACAGGAATCTTGAGGTTGGGTTCTAGTTCTCCCCTTGTCATGTGCAGCAACAAAACAAAACGAAAAGCGCTAAATGTTAAGGTAACTAGCTTCAAAAATTTGCTACATGTAGCATCGTGTTTGGATGTTATCGGTTGACGGCTACATCGTGACTTTCGTTTAGGCCGGCTTGGCTGTCTCGTAATAGCTCTTATACACGTACCAAACGATAACATTAGGCTCCCACAACCCATTCTTCATGGCCACCAGGTCGCGCACTTTCGTCGGGGTGAAGTCTTGTGCCAGCCGGTTCCTAAACTGGGCATTCTATAGATCTGTGGCCATGATTTTCGTCTCTCGAACCTGCTTCGCTGCTTCCATCATCCCTGACAGCGTTTCGTCGCCGTAATGGGTCGTCAGGTTACGATCGTAGCGCTTTCTGGGTCCTTTTTGGTGGTCATGGTCATGTAGATGGCCCACGTGTTAGGCATCTAATCATACTGATCCTCGTTTCCGAATGTTGGGCTGCTGTCAACTTGACCGGACTGGGCACGGGGTGTGCCCCTCGTGAAGCCCAAAGTATCGAGTCATGGTAGAAGAATGAGGCAAATTTCTACACACAGATCATAGTGCTAAGTACTCAATACATTTAGACAATATAATGTGTAGACAGTCTGATCCTCTCTTTTCAGTGAGCGGAGTGTCAAAGCAGCAAGATGCTACATGTACACGCACGAACGTAATTTATTTATGAATGCAGATGGCATCGGCACGTAAAGAGAGAGAGAGAGACGGGATAAAAAAATTTTNTCGGGGGGGGGGGACTGGCATCAGACATTTGCTGAATCGAAGACTCCACGGACGCGCTCCAGCTTGTGGCTGTTCCGTTGTGGATCTGATTTCAAGGACACGGCGTCTTGAATGAAGACTGTGGGTGCGAAGCCAAACACCCCATCGAAAAGGGTTGAATGGCAGACGAAAAGCCATCAACGCCCCTCTTATCCATTGAGTTGGTATACTACATATCTGGCAACGTGTCTGGAATGACTCAACGGCCGTCCTTCAGATGCCCCTCAAAAAAAAAAGTTGCGTTTGCTGGGCTAGGGCAGGAGTCATGTGAATTCATCGTAATGTTTCAACTTTGACCGCTTCATTTACTTCCTACTACTAGTAGTAGTAAACGTGAAGCTTTGCCAAAACTTCGAACACGCTCCCAGTATGATCAAACTTAGTCCTAACCTTTCGTTCGAGGTGTATTATTATCCACACCACTAAATGTACAGCTTTGCTACTGCACACACGCACCGAGTCAGTTATTATCTGCACAGAAGCGTCCAGAGCTCACATCTCGGGAGCTATGAGAAAACTGTAGCCATCTGCGCCGAACCATACACCTCGCATGGGTGCCGTCGGCAATGGGGCGTGACACACATTACGGCTGTCCACAGCCCATCCGGTTTCTTGGTTCAATTCTCCTGAAACCACGCGCTAAGCAAAAATTGCATGCGGAAAGGATCGGGCGAATCCATTCATCCATTCTCGCCTCAAGTCGACTGGAGGTGCGCATCATTGTTGCATTGACCAGCGTTAGAGAGAGCGTCGGCCTTCCTGTTTACTTCGGGAAAAGGTGAACTTACCACAACAATGGACTTGGCGGAGGTGACACCTCTGCGACGCGCAAGAACTCTTCAGCCGCTTTCGGAGCTGCGTCGTGAGCGGACACGACCTCCGAGTATGCGCGAGAAAATCGGAGCGAGGTGGCACAAGTCTCGACTGGCCCGGTCGTCTGCCAAGACACCAGAGCCACCGATGGCACGGCCCAAAGTGAAACTTCGCGACGGAGATGTCGAGGCGTTCCGCAACTTGGCGCACAGCGTTGTATCGAGGACTCTGGCTCACGAGTGCGAGTACCGTCGACAAGGCTGTCCGGAACCGGATGCACACGAGTGGAAACTGGCGAAGCGACACCACAGACTCCGCGTGTACAAGTGCAAGATGCAGCCGGAATTCCAGCCGTCCTTGAGCCAGGAGAACGGCATTGCGCGCGCCCCGACCGCCTTTTGTGAAGGAACAATTGACGGCTCGCTGGAAGACGTGCTCTACGGTCTGCACGCCAAGACCCGCCGAGAGATGCACGTGGCCAACACCTTCCCGCACAATGGCCACCTCGAGTGTGCCGTGCTGTCCGTGATCGAGCGCGGATCGGACCGCGATCCGTTCAAGCACCTGGCGCTCAAGTGGACCCTCGCGCAGAATTTCGGGGAGGTCAAAAGCGGGAGTTACCGTGACGTCTGCACGATCGAGTCCATGGGCTCGGGGGTCGACGGGCGAGGAGAACGCTTCGGCTACCGCTTGATCAAGAGTGTCGACCTCGCCGACTACCCGCAGCTTTCCACGAGCAACGATATCGTGCGGGCCAGGATGACCATGTGCTGCATCTTTCGGCAGGACGCCAACGCACGCACCGTGCGCGTGTACTCCAAGGGCATGCTCGACATGGGGGAGGAGAGTCCCTCTTTCCTGCCCAACAGCGACGCTGCTTGCACGATGATGCTGTCCATCGCAAGCGCCACGGAGATCGCTGAGGCGAAACGTCTGACGCTGCTAGCACTACAACGTGCCGAGTACAGCGCGTGCCTCTCTCAACGAACGTGTGACGACTCTCACGCAGAGGACTCTTCTCGCGAGACGGAAGCAACGATCACGTCCCCCCTTCCAGCTGAAGGTTTCGATCCGCGCGCGTCTTTCCTTCAGAAAATGCCTTCGGACCCGTGCTCCGTGTGTGGGAAGAAACCCACCATGTCCAAGTTCGTCCGCGCTTCACACCGCAGCTGTGGGGTCTGCAAACAGCCCGCGTGCCACAAATGCCACGTCAAGCGCAGGTTGTTCGCTAGGTCGGACACAGTGGTGGTGGCGTGCTGCAAGATCTGCATCATTGCGTCCAAGTGGTTGCACGTAGACCCTCGCGATCCCTGCCCAATGTTATCGGTATAGCGGACGACACAGGCCCTCTTCAGTCTCGTTAGGTTTTCCATTTAGCTGCACTTCCTTTGCCAAATAGCACACTCAGTATCATTGCACCACCCAACTGCTACTCTCTGTCAGCTATTCAAATGTGTTGCACCTTCAGGCTCATTGCACCACCAGGAACGTGGAGAGGTACGAGAGCATGAACCAGAGGTAGGCGCCCACAAACACCACTCGCTGCAGCATCGGCGGCAGAATCACCAGCAACTGCATCACGACCCCCCAGGACCACATGAACAGGTACGGCAGCGTCAGCCAGTGCCACACGGGCCACATGCCGACAGCCAAACTGTCACGTAGCAGCAAGTACACACAGGTTAGCATATATGCACTAAACTGATACCCTAATTGCCACGCTGCACTAATTTGATACTCACCAGAAACCCGACGCCAACATGGAAGCCAGCATCCCGTGCGTCGCCGTCTTGGCCGACTCGTAGTGCACGTGCTCCCCGAGGATCATGCTGCGGTACACTTCAATGTAGCAACCGAAGACGCCCAGCAGCGTCCCGAAGAAAATGCCCAAGTGCACAAAAGTGCGATTGCCGAGGGGCGCGTGCAGTAAGTCCGGTACAAAGTCCGCTTCGTACAGGCCGAGACACGCCACTGTCAGGAACGTAGCGGACCAGATCTTGTCCATCACGAAGCGCACCCAGCTCTCGGGCTGCGAGCGGCGCGGCGCCGGCGTATCGGCCACTATCGGGTCCGTCTCCGTCTGCTGCGTCTCGTCCTCGTCCTCGTCCGCATTGCGCTGCGAGTGCGGGCGACGCTCCTTGACTTCCTGCATGTGCATCATCTTGCGTAACGGCTAACGTTGCGTACCAGAGCAAGTGTAAATCTGTTTTTGCTATACACCCTGAAAAGGTTATAACTCCAGTTAGGAGTTCTAACAGATAATCGAGTCCCTCTACTGATATCTGTCCTAGTATTCTCCTGTCGCCATGGGGGCGAAGAACAAGCCCGCGGAGGCGGTGGCAGCCCCAGTCTCTGCAGCGTCCTCGCGCAGCTGCAGGGAGTTCGCGGCCAACAAGCGCGGCGTGTTCTTCCTCACGTTCTTCAGCTACGTGCTGTTCCACGCGAGTCGCAAGAGCTTCTCGGCCATCAAGGGCGAGATGGGGGACGAGCAGTGGATCCACTCGACGCTCTACTCGAGGGACCAGCAGGCCGAGATGTACGGGCTGCTGGACACGCTCTTCATGGGCTTCTACGCGCTCGGGCTCTACGTCAGGTGTGGCGCAGTCGAGGAGGACGGCGTGGAGCATAACAGTTTTGTTTTGTAACACCTAACCGATATGTGACGTGTATCAAATGTATCCATGTTGAAGTGGGATGTTAGGGGACAAGCACGACCTCCGACGCATGATCGCCGGCGGCATGTGGGCGACCTCGGCGATCGTGCTGCTCTTTGGACTGGGGGCACTAGCAGATATCCACGCGCTGAGCTTCTACGCCGTTTTGTGGGGACTCAATGGACTCATCCAGTCCAGCGGCTGGCCGGCCAACGTTGCCGTGATGGGCAAGTGGTTCGACGCGAGGGAGCGGGGCGCCGTCCTCGGCGTGTGGAGCGGCAATGCCTGTCTGGGCAACATTGCGGGCACCGCTCTGGTGGCCGTGACGTTTGCTCTGTTCGACAAGACGGTGGCGTGGAAACTCGCACTCGTCGTGTCGGCAGGGCTCGTGGCGTTCCATGGCGTGCTCATCCACTTCTTCCTGTATCCGGACCCGAAGGACGTGCCCTACCGCCACGAAACGCTGGAGGAGGCGAAGCCCGAAGTGGCCAAGATGAAAGACGACCCGGAAGAAGGCGCCGAGGCCGAGGAAGAAAAAGCGACGGGCATTGGCTTCTTGGAGGCCTGGTGCATCCCTGGAGTGAGTGCTAGTATTGTTTTTTTTTATTTGGTGCTACTTTTCATCTCCTCTTACGCGTGTGTACGTATGTGTGTTACCTTGTTAACAAACAGGTCCTACCATACGCCATGTCGTATGCCTGCCTCAAGTCGGTCAACTACGCACTGTTCTTCTGGATTCCGTTCTACCTGACAGTGTCGCTCCACATGGAGAACTCCCAGGCTGACTCGTTCTCGGTTCGTCCATCCGTTTGTGTGATTGCTATTTGCACAAGTGGCATGGCTTGACCGTAAACTGCCTCTGTCAATCGTGTACAAGTAGATGCTGTACGATGCTGGGCAAATCTTTGGAGGTTTTGTCGGCGGGATTGTGTCCGACAGAATGGGCGTGCGGTCCCCAGTGGTCGTGACTATGCTGCTCTTCTCCTGGTACGGTCTCAGTTCCCATTTGTTAGAGCTTGGATGCTAACTTTTAGTTTTATGTTGTAGCATCACGTTGTACTTCATGGACGGCGCTTCATACGATGTGACCGCGTTTCTTTTACTGTCGTCGGGATTCATGCTCGGTGGTCCAGCAAACCTGATCAGCACCGCCATTTCGGCGGATCTAGGTACCCATGAGAGCATCCGAGGTAACGCAGAGGCACTTTCAACTGTCACGGGTATCATCGATGGAACTGGAAGCGTCGGTGCCGCCCTCGTGCAATACCTCGTGGGATACTTGGCCAATTGCCAGTACGAGCCGAAAGGCTGCAACCCCAAGAGCCCCCGCTGCGTGCAGGTTTGCTCGTGGGGTCCAGTATTTGTGCTGCTAGAGGTCGGCACCGTTCTGTCGTGCGTGTGCCTCGCGCAGCTCCTGTACCACGAACTTGTGCTCATCCGTAGCCGTCGTCACTACTGCGTTCGAGAGAACTAGCACGACACCAGCAGTTCAGTTATCCGGAGGGACAAGTTAGGGAGCCCTACATCCGGGGGAGAGGGCTTCCTGAATAAAGTGTAATCTCATCATCATAACTTCATAGCGCAACGCAGTTTATTCTATTTGTTTGACAAAATGTCCAACACCTCCGTTAGCTTCGTCTATCGGCGCTTAAACAGCAACATTGGTGATGTAGGCCTTGTTGTACGCATTCCGATATATTTTCATCACCTCCCTGTTGGCTTGGCTCAGTGTCATCTCCCCATCCTTTAGCATCAGCGTGACGTCTTGCACCGACTTGCGTTCACCCCACCACTTACTGATCAGCCCAGCTCGCAATCGGTCCGCAGTGGCGACACTGAGCTCACTTTTGCTGTTCAGTCCAGCATTGGCAATAGTGATCACATTTTTTTTTCCAAAGTGTTTCAAAAGAGTCTCGACGCCATACATGTCCTGGCCTCCCCTCTGCTTGACAGTAAGCTGGCTGAATGTGACATACGCTGGCAGAGCATCGGCTTTGAAGAGCCTCGCGCCCTCTTCACCAAGCTTCAACGTCGAGAATGCATCGTCCGTGGACTTCTGATCACGCGCCATCGTTTGCAGCTTTTTCGGGAGCTTCATATCCTTCGGCATCGACGCAACCTTCACCAACTCCTTCTGCATCGACGCAGCATCCGTTAACACCTTCGGGTCAACTTTCGGATCAACCTTCGGCGCAACCTTCGGCAACTTCTTCGACTTCAACAGATTTTTAAGCTTCGTAGTCAGGCTGGAAAGCGCTCCTCTCTCTTCGGCCTTGTCGTCGTCTTCTATCGCCTTCTCGGCCCTCAGCCTTCTCTTGTTTCCAGTGTCGGTCCAATCCGTTAGCGCACGCTCAAGCTGAACCTTGGGAGTCGCCACTTTTGACTCCGTTGCCACCGCTGAAGCTTCCACACTTGCGACCAGACCAACAACAACGAACAGCACGACGCAGTGGAGACACATGATTGCCTTTGGTCCGACGTGTGTTTTTGCCTCTTGCCCCCGAGAACAAATTGAAAAGTGAACACTGTATCTGGGTATGTGCCCGCTCGCCGAAGTCGACAAATGTTTACGACAAGACCCCTAATGTGCTGTGCAACGAAATGCAACGAAATGGTACACGGCAGAGAATATTGACACAATCTGGTGTTGTCAATTGTAACCGATGTCATGGCCCTCAAATCCTGAAATTGGAGAAGTCGACAGGAAACCAATAGCCCAGCTAAATCTCTCAAAACCTTCCCTACCAAACGTAACCCTATAGGGCCGAGTGATGAGACCATGGTTGGTCCTGGGTTTAAGCCCGCGCACGGATCTTAAACCACAGGCGTTGTTTTCGGCTTATCGAGCAAGTTGGGCTTCACCCCCTCAAAATTATGGTGTAGCAAAACGACGGCATACATTCACTCTTCCTTCACTTACAGACTTAAGTAACTCCATATTGTGGTAATAGTCACTCCACAGCGACGCTACGAGCTCTCGAACAGATGTTTTGAATCACTCCGTATGCTGCATCTTTCGAAAGTGCTCTGCATTTCTCACAGGTATTGATATGAACTACTTCGAAGTAAGTACCGGTACATATTGGCAGTGGGGTCGAATGAACACTAGGGGTTATCACGGTTGGTTTGTTTCAGCAGCCAATCAAATTAAATATTCGTGTCCCGTCCTTTTCCTCTCAAACCTTCCTGAAAAAACCGGAAGGTATGAGAGCGCTCAGGTTGAAAGGTGAAGGATTGATTTGATCGGCTGCTGAAACATACTTACTTCCCAACCGTGATAACCCCTACTCTGTATCAAAATTACTCGACCTATCAAGAGATTAGAGCAATTATTTCTTGGTCATCAGCTTCCATTCATGGAAGCAGCAAAATCCATACGTGTATCGGTACAGGTGAACAAGCCTCACAAGGCTTACGACCAGGGAATTCAGCAGGCGATCGGGTTACAATGCCGTGGCAAAAACCTGGGCAAAGCACTATTTCGAAGGGCTTTTCCCAAAGCAGGGACGTAATCTGGCCGATACATGTAATTCCAAAACAGGGACCAAGTCAATGCAGGGACGACGATCAGATTATAGTGTGGACCACGGTTGAAGGATGCTTCCTATTTTGTATCGTGTTTCCACTCTGACCACTTCACCTCCGCCTTCCGAGGAGTTCTCTCAACAACTCCGTTAGGTCTCCATTTCGAAATATGTAATCGACTCGGTAGATAACTTCAGTATGAATTCTGTCCAGCATTCCTTTTTGTTGTTGTTGCATAGGCGTATCCGAGGATAAATAATTAAGATCCGTGGGCGTACATTGTACGCCCNTGAAAGAGTGCAAGAAGGCCTTTCCACTCCGTCGGGTACTTTGAAACTTGATAGGGTACCTGTATTATATTCACGAGATACAAACATAAGCAAAACTGCTATACACTGATAACCGTGGAGATTCCTATCTTCCCGTCAAAAATAACCTGTCCATTATCATCATAACTTAAAAATGGAAATATAAAACGTTAGAGGTTTCAATAAACACAGAGAGTAGTGGGGCTACTGCAGCCAGGAACACCAGTGAACCGTTTGCTTTCCCGCTCACGGTGAGGCACTGTCTCGCCTNTGCGGCTGATGGTGCTCCTGTCCACGTCAAAATGCTCGCCAGCATCTTCCATCGCCTTCCAGTCCGGCACGCCGTGCATGCTGTGCATAAGTATGAAGGGCACAACGTCTTGGCGCTCTCGTGTCGACATGTTCGGATTAGAATTGGGGGGTTTATGCGTTTTTCTGGGGATTGACCCGTAACTAGTCGGTGAGTCACAAGTTGTGACCAGATGTTACCGCTTCTCACCGTATTTTGACCCGAGTTTGTCCCCCAGTATGCAGACTCACAAACATAAAAGGCCAAGTGAAGAAGCAGCGAAACGAAACTAAGGAGCGGCAAGCTCCGAGAGGCCGAGGCGGCATTCCCGCGCACCCTTCAGTCCACAGAAAACGCAGTTCGATGGACATCGCCGTCAGCTGCAAGCTCCAGCAGCAGAAATGTGAATGGAGGTCAATATGGTAATGTTGTTGCGTTATACCAGGGCAAAGTAATGATCTAAGCTGAGAGATTCTTTTTGGCTGTCGTATGTGGGCTTTGCTTGTGTGCAGTAGGGATTTCTTGTGAGGTCTCCGCATTTCTTCTTACGCTGTCGACAGCTACTGCAAGAAGTTTCTCTGCGCTTGTGAGATGTGGTAGCTGGTCCAGCGCGACTTTCGGTAGCTACCTTCGACGTGGGCTTCTTCTCCTTCAGGCGGCAGCGCAGCGCGTTCTTCGAGAGCGGCAGGTGGGGATAATGCTTCGTGTACACAGCCTGAATGTATTCCCACTTGCCATTTGAGTTCGGAATTGAATTTGCGAGTGTGCGCAGCATGTTGATGTGCTCGTCTGTGATTGTAGGTGGAGTTGATATACCGACCGACACATCGTCTCCACTCGGAGCCATTCCACTAGTATTGTTGCTGCCTTCTGACGTTTCGCGGTTGGTGGCATCTTCGTTTGAAGGCGAGCTGGCCAGCGTGCGCTCGCTATGGCCGAGTTCGGTCGATATAGCTGGAGGTGTAGGAGGGTGCTGAGGCGGGGAAGGAACGCGGTCATTGACCGCTTGTTGGATCTCTGGAGCATGTGGGCTATTGGTGGAATTCTCAGTGACCGAAACACGTGCAGGCAGCGATGCCTTCTGGGTACTGGCTGTGGATCGAATACTGGCGAGGATTTCGGTGGTCAGCTTTAGCTTGATCTTCAAGTTGGCATCCTGATTCGACTTGTGCTTCAGATTATCCCAGCGTGCTAGCAGCGCCGAACGAGGTTTTGGGTGTATTCCAGCGCAGACACAGCAAGCGAAGTCGTACACCATAGCGAAAACTTGCCTTCTTTTGATGATGCCGGCCATCGTTCGTAGCGCAGTGAACAATTGAATCTGCAGTTCCTGCTCACTTGAAGTGTGTTCGTCGCACGGGTCGGATCGTGCAAAGCGAAAGAGCTTTCGAACGTTGGTTGCTTTGGTTTCATGTGGAGGTTTTGCTGCCAGACCTTCGATTTTGGTGGCTAAGGTGACAAAGCTGCGTCGCTTGAGTTTCAACCGCTGGTTGGGGTTTGATGATACGACAATGTTGTACATTATCGTCGTGACCATAGAGCAATCTGACCAGCTCTGCCCTGTTGCTTTCTGTTCCAGTCGCACCTGTCTGAGTAGCGTGTACTCCTCGCCTGAGAAACCAGCACCAGCTTCGTAATCAAGCTCGTTGAGACACAATGAGTTGGAGAACGCAGCTCGAGGCAGCTTACCGCTCTCAGTGAAGGCAATTTGCTTAGCCAGCAGTTCTTTAATGGAGGCGCTGTGCTGGCGGGCACGCTGCAGACTGGCTTCAAGCGCCTGTGTATCAACTCGTGTACTTTGAAACATTTGCTGCCACTGCTGAAATCCAAAGTCTAGCGCTGTCGCCGACCGATACGCTGGCTGCCGCAATGGTTTGGACATGAGCTGGTTGACAAATTCAAGCTGGGGCGACTCTGCAATGACTCCGCGGCACAGTGTCGCGGTTTGAGCTAGTGTTAAGATGTCGGCGTGCTGCAGGGGTGAATTCCGGCCATACCTCGAACCGACTCTGAGGTTGTGCTGCAAAATGAACAAGTCAAGAATACGTAGCCCAACCTCAGCCGACACGGACCGAGCCAGCATTTTTTTCAGCGCGGAGTGGAACCCCTCAAGCTGACTGGTTGATACAATGCGGACATCATTACCTCCGCCTTCGCTGAACACGTTGCTCTCCACGTACAGATCGCCTCGCTTGATCTGTTTCAAGTTGCTATCCACAGTGCCTCTCCATTTTTGCTCGCTACAGCTGAGATCTCCGAGAGCCACTTCCTGAAGCACACTAGCAAACCTTGACTCCATTTCTCCCGGCGGGCGCAGCTCCCCATCGATACAGTACAGCGCATCATGCAATTGCTTAGACATTTTTTTCTTCTCCGACTTGCCTTTCACCTTCTCTGTAAAGCGCTGAACAACATGAAACGGGTCTTGACGAACGCTCGATGAGCTACCAAACACATCTGCAACCAAACTACGAAACGAATTCGCGTTATCACTAATGATGAACCACTCGCCGCCATTGTCGTCGGCATCGAAAATGCCCTTCACATGTTCCAGCAGCTGACGGGTCTCATTGTGATTCTCCGAGCGAGTCAAGCGCCGGCCAACAATTTGGCCAATCTCGTTCTGGAGTAGCAACAACATCTTGGCGTCCGTCATACTATCCCTCTTGCCAGTTCCCCCGGGCCACACCTTCAGTCGCTTGCAAAATTTGACTGAATGGTCAACTCGAAGTACTTTTTTTCACTTTCAGACTGCTCATGATCTGCTCGCAAAGAGCGCTGTAGATACTCGTTGACGGCAGCCACGCTGCTGATAGTGTTTCAGCTCCGACCGGCTTGTGCTGAGAGCAATACTGACCCACCGAGGGTGGCGTTGGTGCCAAATATAAAGGGTTCGATAGCTGTAGCTGCCCGGCACGATCTGCAAATAGGCAAAGGAGCTTGTAGTATCGCTTTTCACGTCGACGTTGGATGTGCTCCACCGTGCTTGATAGTCCGTGAGGCGATGTCATCCCCTCATGCACCATCGTCATCAGCGGCTTTGAAAGCCCGAACTTCTTCGTCATGACGTACGGGAAATGCATCAATAGACGGGCTTGACGCTGAATGAAAGTAGAATTGACCGTAGAAAAATAACCCTTGCTGTCTCCTGTGCACTGATACTTGATATACAGCAGATGACACTTGCTATCCACCTCCTCGACTGATCGCTGCTTATACTCCTTAAGTGATGACAAGATTCGGACTTAGAGTGCCGTGAAGGGGTCGCTCCTCCTTCTTTTGGTCGTAACTTCCGCGTTTGTGGGAAGTTCTTGGCGCTCAAACCAGCTTTGAAAAGCGGGGATCAAACCGCGTCAATTCCACCATTTAACGTGCGTAAAGCGAGCCCCTGGGGAAAATTAGCAATGCCAGCTGTTTTTTGCTGCACTTATTTCCAACCAGAGAAAGTAATCTATTGTGACTATTTTTAACAACGATTCTCGCCACGAAGCGACACAAAAAGTGCTAATTCCTCTGAACGAAGTCGCTCAATTAAATAGCACCTTCTCCAATTGAGCTGAAACTTTACACACATAAAGACAAAGTCATTGAGAAGTAGGAGGCGAAGTTTCACTAGATAAGGTAGGGTATTTCGCTCACAATTCAATCGGGGAT
>LGTU01001133.1:0-22351 GCA_001314425.1 Phytophthora pluvialis | reverse complement strand
TTAGCCTTGGACCTATCCTATACCGTATCATCCCATCACCCGAGGGAGCTCCTCGACCACCGGCTCTGAGAACTGGCTTGTGCCAACCTACTCCTAAACTAGGACCCGCCCTTTTGGAGGGCCGGCCGCCCCCCGGATCCAGCCATATCGGATCCGACCACCTGGGATCCACCTAACTTAGGATCCACATGGGTTGGCACACACTAGTTTGCCTCCGGGCCGAGTTCAACCCACCCCGACTCCCATATCGCAACGCCTCTGATTCCGTCGACGTCATCCGGCGTTCTCAACTGTCGTCATCGCCTTTAGCCTGACAGTTGTCGGATCCATTTCCATCACCACCCCCATTTTTATGGATCCCGATACCACATAACCTTCGGACGACGAGTAACCAACTTTGGAACACCCGTCCGAGTATCGGTCCTCGTCACTCCGGCAACTCTCGACGCTGTACGCCTCGGTACTGCCGTATCCATGTTTACGCGCGTCTGGGCGGCTCGTCCGTGACCCGACCGAGCCGTTTACGTCCAAAGCCGCGACTATGTCGGTTAATGCGTCAGCNATGCGTCAGCGAGTGTAACTCCCGGCCGATACTGCGACTCGTCGCGGCGGCGGTTATCTTCTTGGTAGCATCGGTCACGACGGTAGCCGTCCCGTGAATCCTCGTTACGGCCATTATCCCGTCGGGGACCCTCAGCTTGACCTCGGGGGCGACGCACCGACGGTTTGCGTCCGGGTTTGCGTTCTCTGCGGCGAAGGATGTCGTTTATCCTGTCCTCGAGGTCATGAATGTCGTTGACCCGAACATGGTACATACGTTCCTCGAGCCTTCGGTCATCGCACGTGTCGAAGAAGTGTTCCACGTGGTCCTTGACGTCGCGTCCACCACTCTCGAACTGTACTCCGGCGTTGCGAGCGTAGCCGTTGAGATGATTGAGGTAGTCGCACGCGTGCTCGTTCCCCTTGTCGTCTCGTTTCGCAGAATAGTACCGAGCCTTCGCAGACTGGCTGAACCNTGATGTTGCCGAGTGGCAGGTGCGTCGCGATCTCAAGCCTCGGTGTCGAGCTCTCACTCTCCATGGCACTCAGCTCGCGAATCTGGCGGGCCCATTCTCCCGTCAGATCACCGTCGATAGCGCCGTCATTGAGCAACTCATCATCGCTATCAGGCGAGTCCTCACGGAGATCACGTCGGCGGCTGAATGGTTTACCAGTCGCTCTGATCATGTTCGGCGTGGCCCTAGAACCCTCGGTATCTTTCGTTTGGCACTCCTTGTGACTCGCTGACCTCGGAGTCACCATATGCGAGTCCTAGAGGTACGGTGACGCCTCGCCTGCCGCTGCAAACACTCTCACCTGGGAGACCTCGGCGAACGGTTTCTTGGGCGTCTGCGGCAACGGAATCCTCGACGAACCATCTGCTTCCGTCGCTCTGCGGGCTACCGGCTGGCGACCAACACCAATCTCGGTCACTCCGAAAGATGTACGTAGCTTGTTCTTCCACTTCCGAAACGCCGTGCTGGCGTCGGCCGGCTTCCAGTCCCGAAGGACCGCATCAGATGGATACATCTGAGGTTCGCACCCCATTGCACGCAAAAGTAGTACTGTATCCTCGGCCACCTGTCGAGTGCTCGTCGAGTCGATCGGCAGTACTAGTTCGCCTCCCAGATCCATCCAGATCGCTTGGCGGACAACCTTAGGCCCAAAGTACTAGAGCCAGTTGCTCTTCGTCTTCATGAGCTCGATGCATTGGCCCAGAACCTTGTTGGCGGCCGCCGTATCCCCGTTAGCGATTTGAGCCCGATGCCGAAATGGAAGCTTCCATCCACTTGTTTGAATAGGCGAACGGGAGCACAGCGATGCAGGTGTTACCAAAGTAGTATCAACTATTTGCGCACTCACCCTCATCCAGCTTCTTCGCGTATATTCCGGTCTACTTTTGAAAGCAAGTGGTCCTAGAAACTAATCAGTATGCTGCAGTCAAGAACATAAGAATCTAGACGTCGTTCAGCATGGAGGAGCTCATGACTTTTCTCGGTATCATGTTCTACATGACCTTGAACGACAAGGGGGAATACGCGAACTACTGCGGTCCACAGACGGAAGATGCAATTTTTGGTGGATCCTCTCCTAGCCTTGACACCGTGATGAGTCTCCACAGATTCAAGTTGATTCTGGATCTACGTCTGAAAGGTCTGTATGCACGAGGGACCGTTAGTGATGGAAGCAAGCATTTTCCGAAGCATACCGTAATGCAGAAGGAAGAGTCAACCCGTGGTGATCACCAACAGGCAGTTGCACTTGATCATAGCATGCTGGCTGCTTCGTGGTTCGATGGCAACATCGTGATAATGGTTACAAATGCGGATGAGTCATCAACTACAACAGTAACACGACGTGTCGGTAATGAGCCTCACAAGTTTCCCGCACCGTCGTGCATTTTGCAGTACAATCGGCACATGCAGGGTGTTGACCGCTTAGACCAGCTTTGTGCCAGGTTCTCGCTCGTGGATGGTCACTCATATAAGCGTTGACACAAGAAATTGGCACTAGCACTTGTGGATATGGCCCACACCAACGCGTATATGACGCGGCGGATGGTGATCGATACGTCCAAATATCGTGACCCTCATCGGATGTTTCTAACTGAACTCCTGTCTGACCTAGTATCCGTAAAGTGGAGAGACGCTCCTAGCGACCTGTATGACGCAAGGAATGCATCCACCATCATCAGCGTATGCTCTAAGGGAAAATGTGCGCCGCACTAGTGCCAGGTGTGTGTAGTGGCCTACTCAATGCTTCCGGGCTTCGATACAGAGCAGTTTCTACTCACGAGGAAAATGCGGCTGACACCAATTCGCCGACTGGCGTTCGGCTGATAGGCGTTTGGATTTTGTGTCCCTGCTTTGTATGTCCATGGTAGCAGCTGGTGTACAGTTGAGTCGGTCAAGAGATTGGGGTGACGGAAGTCGCGATCGCTTTTGCTTTCATTAAGAAAGAAGCGTGACACTTAGAGCGTCGCGCTCGCTCTTACTACATGCGATGCCTAAGCACTTTGTGCTTACTGTCACAGCAGCCACAAGTCAGAGACCTGAGTTCGGTCACTGACCCTTGAGCTCCCCAAGTTAATGGGAAACGAGGTTTGACCGCTCGCGCGGACGGAGGCCCTGCTGGCGCAGGTGGTCGAGGCGATCAGAAACGTCGACGACCTCATGGCAATCTTGCCGGAGGGGAACCTCATACTCCAATGAGTTATGTCCCTCCACTTGACGAGATACTGGGTACGACCCTGGCGGCGACGTCGTGCCAGCAGGCGTTCCACGTGATAGCGGCGTTCTCCTTGCTCATCGAGCAACACCGGCGGTGGACTCCGACCGGCTGGATCCTCGCACTGCGAGTCACTAATATCTCTTGTTGGTTGTTACCTGAGTGTAGTCTCCGGCACATTCCGTTCCTCAGCGTATCACTTCGCTCGAGCGTTTGCTCCCTGAGCTGCGTGGTCAAGTGGACCGCCTGGTGCTTGCAAACCGCAAGTGGGCTGATATCAGCTAGCCCTTCGGCTATTCCCCCCCACTAATTCCAGACCCCGTAGTGGTGGCGTCAACGGGATGCGAGGGTGTGTGAGGCCGCTCACATAGAACGGGGTGAAGCCTGTCGAGGCATGCACCGCATTGTTTAATGCAAATTCAACGAGTGGGAGCATCGAGCTCCATGGCTTGGGTCTGTCCACACAACATGCCTTCATCTACGCGATTCACGCGTTGAGCCTGACCATCGGTCTGCGGATAGTCTGCTGTGGACATGTCCAGTCGAGTGCCAAGCACCTTAAAGGCTGACGTGCAAACGTTGGTAGATACACCGTGACTTCAGCAACTTGACTCGTGCTGATGGATTTACTGGCCATTCCAACTCGCTCGCGAGGGCCGGCCAATATGTCTGTCGCTTGGGCTTCGGTGGAAACAGCTGCATCCATTCGTCATTCTTCATCAGCACCAGCACGCACTCAAACACACGCTTCGCCGCAGGAGTATCTCCATTGATGGGCGGACGAGGAGCACTCAGCAATGCTGAACGCTTAGCACTCGCCACCGAGGGTTTGGAATCCTCGGTGCCATCATCAAAATTATCGCAGTCCGGTTCCGGGCCTGCGACTTCGTTCAACTCATCGACGAGGTTTCTCGAATGAAATCTCGACGCTCCACTTAGACTTGACGATTTAGTCGCATAGAAGCGCCTGGCCCTGGAGCCGGCGTCTTGCCTTCATAGACTTCATAGGCGTCATCATGGGCGTCAAGACTGTCCTCTTCGTCCTCGAAATTCACAGAGAGTTCAGTGATAGCTGCCATGCGGGCAACTGCACTGTTTGAACTTGAACTCTCGCCGTGCGTTCCGCCGGACTTGGCCCCAAGGATAAGCCTGCCGGTGGGAGACCCATTTGGAGGCCCGGCCGACTGCGACGTCGACGCGTTTGGACACGGTAAGGCGCGCGGAGCCTGCCGTGGAGCTCTCAAGAAGGTCAAGTTACATTAGGCGGTGATCGGGCGACGCGCGCTCGGGCTGATCTGCCTATTTCATATTCTAGTTGGTTGTCGTTCTGACTTCCATTTCATATTAACTGCTGTTCTAAGAGGTTGTTGGTAGTCACCCTTGGGACTTGATTGATAGACTGCTGTGTGAAAGCGATTGTATTTTGCTTTGATTCTGTATTGTTCTTCTGACTGGAACTAGTTTCCTTTTGGAGGTGGTGCGCGAATTGTGAATATTGAGAGAGAGGAGCCGACGAGGTTGACCAGTACCTCGTTCGGAGTCCAAGTGAGACTGGCGAAGAGACCCACCGCCCAAGGGTCCGAAAGAATAAGTGGCGGCTGTATATTTGTGCATAACTCTCTGTATTGTTGGTTTTCTGGGAAGGCTTTTGCTCGTAGTCTAACCTCAGGCCGTACCGACTAACCCCCCCCCCCTGCGTTTTCGTTCGGAAGTTCGAACGCACTCTGTATTATTGTATCCGATCTGTATTTCAGAACAACTCACCCGGTGGAATCCTAGACGGTCCGANCACGCCAAGAAGGCTCTCCTCAGTCCGAACGACGAGTCTTCGTGATTCCCATACGAAGTACTCGCCCGGACGGAGAATGGCGTTCCGACCAACCCCGCTAGTCCGTACGACTTTGGTCGTGTAGGCTGTTCTGTGGGGCTATACACCCTGGACGGTAAAAGGCGTTCACCCGCCTTGCCTCACTTCTCATCGTGTCCAATCGTACGGGCTTGTCCCGATATTTGCACTCACAAAGAAACATCCCCTTATCATTCATGCTCTCGAGGTCTTCAATGTACACCTCACATCTGTCGCTATTAGGAGCCCGAACTAAATGACCGGACTCGCAGCCTTCACGGTTGGAGTCACGAGTGCATTGCGGCCACTTTGCACTAGGAGGAGCTAGGAAAGAGTTCGTTCTGTTCAATAAAGGCTCAATAAACCCGGCGTGTCCATCAAACAATTCCTTTGCACAAATTTTCTTATGTTTAGTTCCAATGCGCAAGGGTACACTCGTCCCTACCTCGCAATCGAACTCGCCGAGAAAACCAACGAGGAAGTCGAGCATCGGACTCCATTTCGTCGAGACGAACTGAAAATTGCATGCGCGGCCATGCTCTCGTTCTATTTTAAGTTGAAAGATGGAGCGTTGTTTTTTTAATGGACTGAATATCCGGCTTCCGATGAAAAAAATACGCGTGGTTAGGTACACCTTTTCTCGTGATCGACACAATAGATCACATACGGCTTCCAGTCCAATATTGCAAGACACAACAGTTCGGCCTTCTAAATATATCCGGCAAAGCCTAGTCGGGTTCCAGGACCCGTCTGGCGTCGATGCACTGCTGTGCAATGTCGACACATCTGCCCCCCGTCTATCAAGTTCGAGAATTGTTGATGCATACCATAGGTCTCCGCTATGATGCGACGCCGTTTTGTATCTGGCTCGCTTGTATCGCCATCTTCTGTAAAGAGATTGGTACCAGCTGAGCTTGCTTTCCAGCCGCTGAGTCCATTAAATGTTTGCCGCTGTACATTGCCCTGCTAACATGTGCAAACCCTTTGTTGAGCATATCATAAAGCTCGATTGTGCTGTCTTTCTTTCAGTATCTGCACAGCTTTATCGATGAAATACTTCGAGAATCTCCGACGCAAATGCATCACAATGCCTCCACGGTAGAATATTCTTCCTCCAAGTCTTGGCCGGACTTGTTTCTCGTCCGGTGTAACAGCATGCGTTGATTAGCTCGGGAATCACGGAACAACCGTCATCTTCACGTGCGCTAGCGCATAGCTGCCCCTTGAATGTGGAATCAAATTGGTGACCTCAACTTGAGATCACGGTAAAATCAAAGCTCGGCATTCGCTGATGGCTAAGAAGCGAACAGAAACAAACTCTATTGATGCGATGCGTCCCATGGAGTTCAGGGGGGGGCAAGGTTGGGCCCGCACCATGCAGTCCAGTCTGCTTTGTGTTACCATGCGTGCCAATCCGCTGTGATTGGGGCAAATAGTTCGTCGCCCGGCTGTTCTCGTACACCACACAAGTTGTTGCGCCATGCAGTGGCTAGAGGCTCACGAAATGCACCAACGACCGCAGGCAATATATACAGGACGCTGCTACCTTCGGTTGAGAAGGCCGAATTTAAACCGACGCGAGCGAACGCAGGACTAAAAACACTGCCCTCGACCAACTGGGACCATACCTTGGGCTCTTCCACAGAAGGAGCGGGCCATCCCCTCGAGTACGGCAGATACCTAGTTGCTGATGGGGTAGGATCAAAACCCGCAGTTTGCGCACATCCGCGTATGCGAATACTTTCAAAACTGACGCATCGACGCCTGGCAGAGGGGACGCTGCCATCAGGAAACGATAAACGGCCTTCGTGCTCGAAAACGCCACAGCTTTGAGCGAAGCCACGTGCTGCCCCTGTTGGCCCACCAACCGGAACCACACTTCCCTCTCCCCTGTTGCCGCCTCCTCTCTTCGGCCTCAGATTCTGGAATGAGAGACAAACAGGAGAGCTCCGACGACCTGCCCTCCTAGTACCCGATCAGATACTATTGTACTGGCCACCCGCGTTGATACACCATTTTTTTATAATTACAATAACTTACGAACTGCTATACCACAACATCCAAAAAAGCTACCAAATGAATGTTCGACATCGTGTCGATGTATGTGCTGCATTGGTATGTGAATCAATGCCAAACTGAACCAACGGACGCGACTTGAATGGGAGTCTCCGTGACCTGGAAATTGAAGAAATTGTTGTTATATTTATTTTTTGAAAAAAGAAAACGACCTCATTGAACCTTTGAACGATGAGCACGCTTTTGCAACACGTTCAGCTATCGATTGATGCAGTATATAAGTATAGCATACTTATAGTTCGCCGAGTTGAATTCGTTGAAATTGGGAAATCGACTGAATTTGACATTGGAATTTGAAGTTTTCATGTTTCAAATCTCCCAAAATTATCTGTTCTTTTTGAAATCGGATGCAATTCCTATGTTATTGGCCTATTTGCCATATGTTATTTGACACCTAACCCCTTTACCTGTCGCGCATCAAAACAAAACCACCAATTCGAAGAAAAGTGTTTTTCATGCAGGATTTTTACAACTTAGGAGCAGAAAAGTGGAAGTGATTACAAAAGTACGATATTCTTGTGACATAGACAAATCCGAGGATATATAAAGTTTCCATAAATTCAGTCTGGAAATACGAAATTCTGGACACCAAATATGGTGTATCAATACGAGTGGCCAGTACAATATCAGCGTGTCCATCAACATCATTTTAACGTCCAATCAATCCCATGAAGCAATGTATACATAAATCTGCTGCAATCGTGATATTATTGTAAGAATCTGGCGCAATACCGTGATAGTAGGCTGTCATAGTCGCGTGAAATACTGCTGTGATCTGTGACAATTGACTTGTGTTCAGTATGAAATGGGTTAAACGTTTCAGATTATGAGCAAGTGTGATAGAGCGAGAATCACACATCGGGTGTGACCTTTGGTTGGGCAGAAATAAAGCAAAGATGGCCCGCGGCAGAGAGCAATGTTGATGGAGCTGCTGTTGCTCAATCTCTCCAAGCCAAACGGACGAACTCCAGCACGAAGCGAACGTATCAGTCGAAGATAAAGGGCATGACAGAGTGGCTTGCAGCGCACCATCCTGACATCATTGATAGCTCCACAAAGTTGATGCGTCCCCCCCCTAAAGAGGCTGTTCTCGGCTTCTTCGGACACATCTTCAGCCCTGCATACACCTGCGACCTCAACAACGTGCATGCAGATGAAGCCGCTAGCACACCCCTATCGATGTCAAGTATCTGGGCTATAGGAGCGCACTAGTACTAGTGGACGTTTCCGCGCCAAGCTGATTGAGCTAGACCCCCAACTAGACACCGAGTTGCGTCGCGTACTCCACGGCTACGAAACATTTATCAACAGTCTCAAGAAGGGTGGTCTCATGAAAATCAACGAGGGCAAGCGCGACTTGAAGTCAAGTGGGCTCGAGCTGCTCGCACTGAAGCTGATGAAGGCCACACCATCGCGGAAAGGCCAGCCATAGGGCACGGTACTATTGGGTTGGGGCTATTTCGTCCTGATGTGGAATTTAATCAGCCGGTCGAAGTCAATAGATACCATCATGCTGCAACACATGGAGTGGACGGAAGACTGCCTTAGCATAGAGGAACAAGGGCTCAAGGGTGACCAAAAGGGCGCAGAGAAATTCTGTAAGCACGTGTACGCGAATCCATTCGCACCGTCGCAGTGCCCAATTCTTGCAATTGCTGTGCACCTTTTCTCCAGTCCAGAGAGCACGGTAACGGGAAAACAACAACTTTTTATCGGAACAGACAACAAGAATCGATTTGGCTGCACCCTGCATCAAGTTATTGCTGCTTTGGGTAAAGATGAAATGCGAGTACTAGGGTGCAATCCTACTGGTATAGGCACGCATAGTATCCGCAAAGGCAGCAGTTCAAATGCACTCGGTCAAGTCAATGGCCCAACCCCAGTGTCCGTGCATCTGCGCATGGCCCAGACTCTTGGCAAGCTTAAAGACCGGTGTATTCACTTTGGTGAAGAAGCAGATTAACTTTGCGGTCGAATGATTGCTGGACTACCATTCTATTCAGAGCGTTTTGCAGTGCTGCCACCACGTTTCCCCCCTGAGTTGTGTGCAGAGATGACGACCAAGTACTGGAATGAAATTACAGGCGCATACTCAAGCTATCCGATCGGAGTGCAATCAGCCTTCCCCTTTCTGCTGGCTTCAGTCGTTCACCACGAACAGTATCTTCGACAAGTCCTCTGCCCAACCCACTCGATCTTAAAGGCGAGGGTATTCTCTGCAAATGCACTACTGCAGCAGCTCCGCGGTGCGACTGTGTTGGCGTTCAGAGAATCACCGGTTTGTGGTCTTAAGGCGACCGGGATACCTGCCCATTTAGCAGTTGCAAAGCAAGTGAGCGATCTGGGAGAGCAGGTAGCTGCCTTTCGTAACGAGATGGAACTGCTGAAGACGACCATGTCAGATACCCTACCTAATGAAGTATCGTCGAAGGCAGCGAGCGAGATGCGACAGCACTTTGTGGTTAACGGCGTCGTTCCCGTATCTTTACGCGATATTGGTCAGAGGATCGACGCATTGCGAACCGACCAAGCCTCAGAAATCCGTCAAGCAATTAGTTCAATCACAGTGGTAGTGATCGTCTTTCTGCCACCTTAAGCACCTAGCAGAACCGCGTTTGGCGATCGTGGAATTGGGGCGACGGCCAAATTAGCCATTCCGTTCCGATTGACTGGGAATCTCCTGCTCGATCGAGCGCAAAGCTGATGTTCAATTTATGTTTTTTCGGTGATAATGACGCGGGAATTCGACCATAACGATTAATTAGCGAACAGCACGACATCAAGCCGCATCACCACATGCGGCACTCCCGCGGTAGCATAGTAATGCAGTACATGCAGAAACTCGCCGAGGAGTCCAGGGTCTTGCCAGACGGAGTGACGAAAATCTCAGCGCTCGAACTTCAAGCTGCAAATCAAGTTTTCAACGCCGTCTTTGGTATGATGCTTACAAAACTGTATGCAGAGACCCCCAAACGAGCAGAAGGACTCTCATGTGGCACACTATACAACCGACTGTGTAAGTATCGTAAGAATTCTGAACAGGATCATTGATGTTGCTCCAACCAATCAGAAGGCGTTCTATAGTGTGATATGATTCCTATCATAAACGCAGGCGTTATATACATATACACGTCTACCTCATTCATCGTTGCGGCGGCATTCAAATTCGTGAACACCTTTGGAAGATATTCTCTGAGTTTCTCATACACTGCTTCACAAAAAAACAAAACCAATATATGATTAAAGTAAAGGACCTGAGACGCTGCGTTATGCGCTAGACATTCAAGTGCATCGAGGCATGGTCCCGGTCCCGGACACGATAAGCTACAAGGTTTTCGATCTGTCGAGATTTTGATTTAGGAGTGTCGTAGTCGCTGCTATCAACTCTCAAGACGCTCTCCCATGGGTTTTAAAGTGGAGAAGTGCGACGTGGCCAGTGTCAAGGATCCAATTGACGAGATGATGGGGAAGGAAATATGTCGCAAGACAGAGGGGGGGGGGCTCAGTTGAGGAAAGAGACAGAGGTGGTAATTCAAGAGAAGAAGGACGAGGTGAATGTATTGCCTTTCTTAATATTTTATGAAATGTCACCTAACACGAGCTGCAAACCAAACGAAGCAGCATTTCAACGCAATGTCGTTCGCGTGTGTGGCCTATTAGTGATGACCATGGGCACAGACTCTTTGGCCTTGACGACACCAAACGCAAGCTGGTATTGTTCCGTCGCTTGGATGTAGACAAGATATATACGTTTTGTGCGATGATGTTATCCTGAATGGCTGTTATGGGTGCATTTTGGGGTGGGTCGGATTGGGGAAATCGAATATTGCTGCTGCGTTTGATCTGGAACATGCTCGTAGTGAGTGGGTTGTTACGTGGATTTATCACCGATGTAACTTATTTGCACCCTCGATTTGTGCTCGTTTGAATGGAAACAAGAAGAGTACCGCCGTCCTGATGGGCAGATGGTTTCTGGAGAACAACGTGATCGGTTGCCTATTGGAAGAAAGTTGAAGTCGGCAAGAAGCACATTGTGTTCACGATGGTGTGACACAAGATGTTCGACAGGAAGTGATGTATTGCACTGGAATGTTGTTAATGGCGACTCAAGGAATAAAACCGAACGTGGTCGACAATGAGTATATGACATTGATGGAACATTTCGTGTCATCATGGGAACTGGGAGAGTATGTGGAGGCAATTGGGAATGAAGATCTGTTTGACTTGGTGAGAGATCGGTTGGACGCTTCGGATGATGTGGATCCACGAATGCTGCCTCGAAGTAGGCGTGTCGGCAGTCGTTGGTGCAATCGAAGTATTACTTTGCTGGACGAAGTGCCGATACATGTTTGGCCTCTCGACTACAATAGTTGTGGACCAGCTGAATGTGGCTGTCGCTGCCGTGCGGACTGTTGTTATCGGTGCAGTGCGGGAAAGCTCACAAACTGTGATCAATCGCCTTTATGGTCGATGCCAGACATGGAGGAAGCCCCGTGTAATGAGTCAATATGCGGGTTCTACTATCGCGATATTTGGCTGGCCTTCTGTGGTGAAGAGACTTGTCTCTGTCCTTAACCGTGATCTGAATCCTGCGATGGGTGGATGGATCTAGGAGATGTATTGCTTTCGCAAGCGCGGTGTGGAATGAATACAACCACAAGATTTTGTGACCAGAATGCGACACCGTAGTTATCAACCCATTCAAGCTTCCAGAATTGCCAACCACAACACGGGTTGCTCAAACCCCAAATGTATAATCAAGGTGGATACGATGCGGTCTTCATTGGCAGCGACGCAGGGCTGGTTCGTTTCGTGCAAGTGAAGCCGGCGCAACATCACTCTTTCCTCATCGACTACTTTGGTACGTTCCTGAAGAATTTAGAGAAGAAGGCGTTTAAGGTCAACAGGCTCGATATTGGCTTCGTCGTTGAGAGAGATGCGATCGACAATTTCTAAATATCCACGGAGAAGTGAAGCCAAGCTGGAACCTTTCTGGAAGGAGTGCACTGAAAAGGACAGAGCAAGAATTGTTAGTATCGACATAGCCAAGAGCCAGAATGAGTTTGACTGGTAACGCCATCCTGCAGCGCTTTGTTTGGTTATGCATTGGTGAACTGTTCTGGTTGAGGAAAAGACGAAGTTTTCAGTCAATGCGAGTTCGTCTCGTGACACAAGTAGGGCAGTTTTAGTTTAGGCACACCGAGCTGGAGCTGCTGCCGAGACAGTGCAGTCAGCGAATCGAATCCGAGAATGCTGAAGAAAGCGAGGATACCGAAAATGATATTTATCAAGTCCTTGCCGCCATAAACGGTGGCATCATTTCCAAACCGTTCTAGCATACGCTACTCATTGGCTTCATCACAAAAATAAATATCTGATTTACATTTACAACAACCAACAACATGAAAGACAACTCAATCCCCAAATTTCTATTGCAGCACTTAGCGTGTCACCTCGTCTAATATGCGAGCGTCCCAGTACGCGCCATTTTCTCTGAGAAAGATAAACATTTCCAACGTGACAGGTAGTAGCCCGCCGCGTTCTTGACCGAATGGAGTTCGAGCAACGCTTAAAAGCGCTCCGCTATGTTTGATGTCGCAGGTATTATGTGCAGAAGGTCGTGCCGTGTTTCCTTCGTGGCAAGTCATCGGCGCTTCTGGAGCTGCTCTACAAAATACCCTTCTTCATCAATCTCCTCGTCCATGGTGACAGTCGCGCGGCATTAGCGATGAAAGCGCTCGCACCATCACTTCCGTACCGACGCTTGACGCTGCGGCAGCACATGCCGCGACTGCAGGAGCAGCAGCATACTGCACTGCGTCGTAGGCACCAGCGCCTCCGTCGGGTCCGTCACCGCCGCCAGTGCTCCGGTGTTGTACTTCTTCTCCGTCGCTATTTTTGCTGCCACCGTCACCAGCTCCGTGGGTAGATGTTATCCCCGCTTGAGAAGTTAGAGAATGGGCGGCTCTCAAGAACCTGTACTTGAGTTTGCCAAGGCTCATAAGACCATGCCTACAGACGTTGCTCATCGGATCGCAAAGAGCACCGCCCTGATATGCTGTACACGCCCCCGTACCACCCTGAGCTGCAACCCATTGAAAATGTATGGTGCGCGTAAAAAACAGAATTGCCCGACGTCCCACTGATAACCTAGCTGATCTCTCGGCGAAGTTGACTTTAGCACTTGCGCTTAAGTCTAAGCATTGGTGCAAGTACTGCAAGCGAGTGTCGAGGTTCGAGAGGAAGTAGAGTGTGAACTAGTAGCCGTGGACGAGCTTTGCAACGACGGCGATGAAGACGAAGCTGAATGATACCTTTTAATTTTATAGGCTTTAGTTCGACTGGTTAATTAACCCAGTCGTGACAAAAGGGCGCTCACTGCGCCTTGTTTTGGGGGGTGTTTCCAAAACACGGTAGAAAATGGCCTCTAAAAGGGCGCAGGGAGCGCCGTTTTACACAAATTCAAGTTAGTTTATACCGTGTTTTATAACATAACATAAATTATATGATCACTTATCATATGGGATACTAAAATCAAGATAGGTGCATATATCAGGTACCACCAGCAAATCAATGAAGTTGATATGTTACAAGAGATGGGCACAGACAGTGCCGAGATTTCGTAAAACGGCGCTCACTGCGCCCTTTAAGAATCAAATGACTTAGCTTTGTATACTGTAGTTTACATAAGTGGCGCACGAAAGGGTTAACACAACAAGCGAAATGCACGTTTTTGCTTTGTGCCTGTTTTCACATATGCTCAGTACTATCCACGATGTTTGGCCAACAGGGATCTGCCGTACTAGCAACTATTTCCCCACAGAAACGGCTTCCGAGACCTCTTTTTGCAGCGCCTGTAGCATGGAAACGGCTGCGATTTGGCCAATTATAACGCCAGAATCATACTCACAATGGCCGTTTTCATCACATATCTAAATGTCGTACCAGTTTTTTTTTTTTTTTCAAATTTGACACCGTCTCGGGTCCATAGAAGAGTAGCCCCATCATTTTCTGCCCCGCCGGGTAGCCCCATGCCGCAGCGACCGCAGTGACCGCTGCCGACATCGTCGACGTCACAGGGGTGGAGGAGACGTGAACGTCGGCTCTTGTGGCGAGCACGATCGACCCAGTACCACTGTGCATGGGCAAGCGAACGCCGACGAAGCCAGTGACTGGTGCAGCCTTGGCAGCAGCCCGCAAGGGCAAGAAGAAGATGATCCGATGTCCTACCACTACTGGCAGCGGTCCAGCCCCAAGGCAACCCGCAGGCGAGGGAGACCAAGCAGCAGAGTCCGACGCCGAAGACAAGCCAGCGGCTCTGCCCACGAAGAAGGCTCGGAAGTCCTCGGCGGCGGCAAAGACCAGGACTACTTCGACGACACGCACTGACAGAGGCTTCGACCTCGGCACGTTCATGGTGGCGATCGAGCTTGGGGCAGCCGGTGCCGACACTGCCCCACGCTCCGAGATGCCGACTGCGCCGGTCGCTGCTACGCCTGCCGAATCCGACATGCTACAGCTGCATTCGCTGCAGGCCGAGGCTGGGCGGTTTCGCGGCATTCTGAGTAACCAAGCACCCGCTCAAGCTCCAATCCCCACTCATCTGGTGAGTCGTGGTGTTCCGCTGACCCTGACTACTCCCTACGCGAAGGGAGAAATGCCGCCTTCAGAGATGTGCTCTCTGACGGCGTCCAGCTTCCTTGAAGGTGCGAAAAGGGCCAAGGGCGGCTAAAACCCGCCACATGCACACCGACTAGAGGCGAGCCGCATGTCCCGCTCCTTCGGCACGGATACAGGTAAACCCCTGTCTGCCACGTCATTTGTGCTATCGATGCGGGAGCTGGATTGCGTCAAGTTTCCTACCACCCCAGCTGTGCTGATGGCCATCTTCAGCGGGTGGCACGGGTCCTGCGGCTTAACCCTTATGCACTTCAAGGAATCAACGCAGATGACTACTCTAGAGGACGGTTCGTCGAGCTCGAACTTCCCAAGCGATTTCGTCGCTCGAGCGGAAAACGCTCTGCTCAAGCACCTGTTTTTCTCTCGTTCCACCCCTCCGGACCTGGATCCAACCGGTTCAGTCCACCATTCGGATACCGGCATCAGCAACAATGAAATGCCTCGCCGCATGGCTACCACGTCCAAATACTCGCCATCGACCTTACGGTCCGGGTTGATCATACAGTCGCCCACGGCCATACAGTCTGTGCCGGCCATGCAGCTGGCACCTACATTACTGCCATCAGGCATAGTGCCTAGCCCGCAACGACATAATGTTGCGTTGTCACGCGAGCATGTTGTCGTCTCGGAGAATGCCTCCGTTGTGACGAAACCCGTCGGCTCTGTCGCGAAAGGTCGAGGGGAGCGCAGCGGCGGTGATATCGCGCATTTCGGCCTAAATGATTCAGCTCAGAAACAGTTTCTGCGTCCTATTGTCAGCACCGAGGCTGCGGCAAGGATGCATCTAAATGCTCAAGCGTGAAAATACCTACTGCGCAAATCGCAAAAGGGTCATATTGTCGAAGGCCATGGCAGGCATGGGCATCGCGCTTTCACCTGGTAGTTACCAATTGTCTTGCCCCGGTGCTTCTGGCCCCGAGTTTTGCTGAACACCCCGTTGCAGCATGCTCTCTCGGAATACACACGCCGGTCGGGCGTTTCGTTGCAAGCTTTCGTGGAATTGGTACGGGGACACACACTGCTAGTGACTGATAAAAAAAACTGGTGCCGGCGGTCATGAATGAAGTGTGCAAGGATTACAAGCATCTGGAGCAGCTCCAGAAAATTGTCCGAGAAGGTGAGGAAGTCCTGCTCAAGGAGAAACCGTCACAACAGCGGCACCGCCCTCCAAATCATGGGTCTGCAAGAGACCGACTCAACGTTCTGCGTAAAAACATCCGCAAAGAGCAAGATGCAGGACGGTGCTTGGTGCTGGACAGGGACCTTCTCCTGTAGTGACTGGAGGTTGTCATCAGCCCATTCGGTGCGTTGGCAAAAGTGGCGAGGATGTCCATGTTACCGGCCGCACGATCCATGATCTATCGTGCCCCAAAGGCACTTCCATCAACGACTGCACCGATTAGGACATACAATGACTGCGACGCTAGGGCCACCGAAATCTTGAGGCTGAAACGCGAACACCCCGCCGCCCTGATATTTGTCGTGACTGGGGACGTAGCGGCGGCTTTCCGCAATGTCGGCATCATAGTACCACCGTTTATATCTTCTACGGTCAAATCGAAGAGGACGATGTTATTGTGATTGAGTTGACGGCTCCGTTCGGTTGGACCGGGTCTCCGGGATTCTACGAGTCGCCGGTGGGCTTCACGACAGAGTATCCCGACCTGACTCCTTGGGGTCTCACTCGCTGACCAAGTGGTATATATTTTGGACTTTGTTATTCGCGGCTTCTAGCTCGGCTTCGAATCGGGCGGTCCCATCCCCAGCGAGTCCATTCTGGTGGTCCTTCATGGTGTACGACATTTCTTCGCTGCCTCTGGCTACGAATTCCAACTAGCACACCCGCACATTCGCATGCTTCTCTAAGGAATCAGCCGTCTCGGTACCCCACGGAAGCGTAAGGCACCCGTGTCGCTTGAGCTCCTAGAAACTTGTTTTTACGACCTGGTCTGGATGATCCCTTCGGGCAACCCCTGTGAGGGGTTCTGTGCTTAGCATTCTTTTCCATGTTGAGACGCTCGGAGGTTGTGGCGATCAACGGTAGCGTCACCGCTCTCCTCGATCCCTTATCGGATTGAGCTACATTAATGTAATTGTTCAGTTGTTTATGGAAAGGTGTATTCCCATGGCGCAGCGAGGGAATCATGTTTTTCACATGAAATTTTGCCTTACCGGTATACCAGTAGCATTCCGGTCCTGTTATATCGCGTCCAACCGCTCAGCTCCCGCTTGCCACGCGTTCGGAGCCCCTCTCCTCATTTCATTTCCAGAAGAACACGCAAATAAGACCCGCCTCTCCTCGTTCCTATAGGGGATGTTTCATTCGGGGGAAGGTTAACTGGGGCAACTATCTTGACCAATCATAGCCAGTATTGTTGCCCCAGCTGCCCTGAGCTGTTTGGTCAGGCCTGCTTGGGCAACTTCAGCAAATTAATCACTGCCAAATTCGATTGTTGTTATTGCTTGAGAAGCACTGGCT
Organism: Phytophthora pluvialis; assembly: GCA_001314425.1. Lineage (NCBI taxonomy): Eukaryota > Oomycota > Peronosporomycetes > Peronosporales > Peronosporaceae > Phytophthora > Phytophthora pluvialis. The sequence continues at coordinate 5,003 of LGTU01001133.1, read as the reverse complement.
GTCCTCACTCGCAAAGTCACTGGCTGGCCTATGGAGAGAGTCATGAAGGGCATGCCTGAGGAGCTTCGTGCTTTGTTAGATGGCACAACTCCAGCTACCAGCTCGTCCGCCCATGTCGCACGAATGCCAACTGTGCCAGATGGCGCCAGCGCTGATACAGCGTGCTGCGAATCGGCCGGGTCACTTGCTCAGGTTGACGCCCAAGGTCATACCCAGACCTCGAAACGAAGTCTGAACTGGACTCCGGAAGAAGTACGATGATCTTTCATACCATTAACAAAGGTATTCATTACTAACGTTACATCTGTGTCCCTGTAGACGATCAAGCTACTCAAGCTAAGGTTCAAGGACAAAGAGATCCTTGAGAAATTTGCTATTTAGCGAGGTATAGAATATGGTTTCAATTTTTCATCGATTGTGGATATTTCAACGCTTATCGATATTTTCTCGGTTCAGCGTATTTGAAAGAAAGGATGAGGGCGACAACTGGGAGCTAGTTGCGGCTGGATTTCCTACTCGGAGAGCAGCAAAATGCCGTGACCGTCTAAATCCACTCGTCAAGTAATACAAGGTATGCACGGTTCTTCGATTTAACCATGGATTTTTATTCGTTAACGATATTATCACAAAAAAATCAAATTGATTTAGAGACTTACGCAAGAAATTTTTATGGAACCGGCAATCGCAAGGGCCCAAAATATCCTGTGTATTGGGATCTACTTGTTGACTGCTTGGCTTCGTTTCCTGGTTTGCCTGGCCTTACTGTGGAAGGGTTCCCATGTTGAAGCGCCAGAAGGTGCAGGTGGGGATCTAAGTGACAAATCCCCGTGCTCCCGCGCGGTTGTGCCCCCTCCGAGCAAAAATCAAAATGTTAGTGGTTTAAGAAAGAATATACCGCAACACATGTCGCTCGAATTTGCGATTCTATCGAAAGGCTTATTGGAATGCTGGGGCCACGTGAAAACGAAGCATCTACAGTGCCACCTGCAGTTCAAGGCGAAATATCGTCACTCCGTTCGGATATATCATCCCTGAAACCGGCAATATCCTTGAAGCCTTTTACCACCTCATTCCAACCGGCTTCAATGCCCGGGAAATGAACGAAGCGTTTGCAGTCACCGTAAAGCACACGACATATTGAAAAGTACGGACGTGATGCAGTTGGTATGCTCAATTCAAATTGGCTGGCAACGTCATATAGTGAGTCACGCGAGCCCAGATAGCGCAACGTAAGTGCTAGCTTCATCTCGAGAGAATACTTAGTCCGGTTGTTCTAGGGAGGGTGTCCATAGTAATGACACCGGCGACGCCGAAGGTAGGTAGCCAGAACTTTAAAACACGCGCGAGACAGTCGAAGTGCCCGGTGGAATGCCTCGTCAGATGCCTTGTAATTTTCCTCGAAGTAGTTGTTACTGACCGTCAGCTCTCTCCAAGCTCTTTCCCTTAAGCTACTTCCATCGCCAGTCCCTACAGCAGCAACCTGGAGTGATAACAATAACACTGAAATGACGTTGATATCATCGATGCGTATTGAACCATCCATTAGCGTGTGGTGATGCTTTTGCTACGGAGCGAAAGTTGAAGCTGCTGGTCTGCTGGTCTGCTGGTCTGCTGGTCTGTTCGTGTAGGATTTAGGCTGGAATTCGCGGTGACGGCGCTGCTCCTGCTGCTGCTGGTCTGCTGTTTGGTATTTGCTTGATGTGTGACCAGTGGTACACATGGCTACTGACCACGGCACGGTTTTGAGGCAAATTTAATATCTTTTAAATTGTATTGTTTCTGTAATATATATATATACAATGAAAAGTTGCCCCAGTTAGCCTGCCCCCAGATGAAACATCCCCTTATCGGATTGAGATGGTGACAATTGCATAAGCTACATTAATGTAATTGTTCAGTTAACCCCCAAAGATTGTGGAAAGGGGCTTGGTGGCGCTTGTACACTAGTGAGCTAACTTGTGTTGTTGTGCGGCGTTATCTTTAGATGCGTACCACAAGGACTAACCGAAAATACACCTTCGTGCTGAAGCAACTGTCTGCATCTTGTTGGGTAGTTCGAACATTCGATCAAACAGAACATACGACAAGAAGTGCTACAGACCTCTATTATTTATGGGGAAATCCGCTTTGGGGTCCGTAATTTAAAAATAATTCGGTTTGGGGTCCGTTGGATTCTTCAAGTGGAAACTCGCCCCGTTAGATTGTAACCTACCGTGTTTTGAAATATGAATCCCACGTCCTCCTACATTCGTTACTGCATCATTTCGTACCATGTATTCGAAGTGTACTCAAAATACTGAGTTTTAGAAATAGAAAAAATCAGGTATAACGTACGCTTCGGGGCATGGTTACAAGGTCGACACGCATCTCTCTTCTTTCATTCCAAGAACAACAAGATCGCGAGCAAGCACGATGAAGGGGAAACGCGCTGGTGTTATTTGCACGATTCCTGACTGTAACCGCACGGTGACTACGGGCAGGTTCGCCTCCCACTTTGCAGTCAAGCATGGAGGCGGGTAGTACCGCATCGAGCACCGAGCCATGTACGAGCGCGCCGGCGACAACCCCACTCTGCTGGCTACAGAGAACAACAGCAGTACCAACATCGTGGAGCAGCTGCGTACCATCACGACGCGCCTGTAAGTAGTCGAGGAGCTGGTGAAAGCTATTGCGCGGCCGGTGCCGCCCGCGGAAGACTCGTCGTCGTCGGAAGAGCTGTCGGCGCCAGGCGAGGAATAAGCCGAAGCGCCAGCTCGCGATGAAACACTGGACAGCCAAGTTGAAGAATCGTCAGAGGACGAGGGGGGGACGACGAAGAGCCTGCGCCACCGGCAGTGTCGACACGCAAGACAGCGAAGCGCTGCGCGTCCTCTCCGCCGACGCGGAGAAGTAGAAGAGAGAAAATCGACTGGCCAGTGAGATTAGACGTCTCACTTAAGTACGCATTGGGGGGTACGCGTTGGCTTCATGGTACGCTTGGGCACGAGGGTACAGTTGCGTGTTAGGGTACACTTTGGCTACAACGTAAGCTTCGAGTACAGATCACGAATGGAGACGGCGCACATTATGGTTGCAGGATACTAAAAGATCCCGCTGTATAATCATTAGTAAACATCGCCCTTGGAATTGCTTTAAACACGGTACAGATACCCCTCGCCAATTTAGTAGCTGATATACTTAATATGTTCTCATATCTAATCCTAAACATCAACTGGACCAACTCGTCGGTCTGTTAGAGTGTAAGCACCCTCAAGTCACGCTTTTTAAGCCCATTGGACAAAATGCTGCCGAGTACAGCGAACGCGGCGCCCCGGTTGGCCAAAACTGCCTATCGGGACCGAAGGGCCCACCCTGACCTCTCTGTACGTAGTGGGACCGAAGGGCCCGCCCTTCGTACCTAGGCCGAAGGCGTAGGTACCTCACTAACCAACCAAGCACTGCTAGGAGTGCAGCGAGCCCCTGAGGGCGGAATGGGGGCGCTTTCTGCCGCAGCGAAGCGTAGGCAGCCCTGCGTATTAGTGGAGCGAGCTCTCAAGCGAGCGGCACGGGTACCAACTAAACCACTTCCGCTGCGTAGCGGCGGCGCTCGGCTAGTACATGAGCAGGTCCACCGACTCGGTAGATAGATTTTACTATGGGTGATAACTAATAGGTCACCTTTTCTCAAACTTAATTTGAAATTATGGCCGAATCAACCCTTTTGGTCGTTTTTCAGGACTAAAAGTCCCATAAAGACTCATACGTAGAGTGTGTGTCCATTTATAGAGGCCATTCATCTTTATTTTGGTAGGCATTACGCCCAAATTTTGAGATACAACCCCTATAAATCTAACAAGTTGCTATACTTAATGTCAAACTTGTCCACGGATGGCATTAAATTGGCGATGGGTATCTGTAGATTACAATCTAACGGGGCGAGTTTCCGCTTAAGGAATCCAACACCCCAAACCGAATTATTTTTAAAATACGGGCCCCAAAGCGGATTTTCCTAATAACGGAAATTCCCGGGGTACTATTTAATTGTACCCCCACCCGCCCACAAAGGGTTACACTGTATTACTCGTGGTTTTAGTCGACGTCTGCGGTGCTTACTCATCAATCAAAGCAGCGTCATCGAGGGCATCGTGAAGCTCGTCGAGGTTGAAGTCATCCTCGTCCTGCTCGGCTTTTCCCGAAGCCTCTGTGGTGTAGTGGACGTCAAATTTGGTGGTCCACAAGAGTGGTTACCGGCTCTATCCTGTCTCGGCTGAAAGCAGTAGCTGATCCGGAAACGAGACCAACGGCGAAGTTGATGGACGAGCTGAGCGAAGCACAACGCTTCGACTTCGACGAAGAATTGCTTCCTGAAGACAGCTGGGAAGNGCAAATACGAAGTTGAAGCTATACTGGATGACAAAATGCCGCTCTCGACGAGTACGGATCGGACCCGAAGACTGTTCAAGGTGAAGTGGATTGGCTATGACGAACCAACATGGGAACCACTAGCAAATCTCTCCTGTGGAGGCCTGTTGTTTGATTACTTGCGTCTACAAATAGTGCAGGTTGCTGACGAGAGTTAGTAACCACAGCGCCGCACGTTGACCGACACCAAGTGAAGAGGTACAGGCTTGGTGGATCGTGGATATNCCGCACGTTGACCGACACCAAGTGAACAGGTACAGGCTTGGTGGATCGTGGATATTACTGTACCCACTTACATGGATTCATATACGAAATGGACGAATGAAGGAACTCAGCTGAGTTATATGAGCTACTAACGAAAAACCACTACTCGGCTGAAAACATAAAGAAGAAATAGCTCAGCACTCGGCGTCGTCCAAAGCATTTTCAAAAATGCGGAGGTTCTCACGGTTGACTGGAGTCGACGCTTGAGGAGAACAGCGTGGTGGGGGCGACACTGGCGGGTTGGTGTCCTCAACGATTGAGGCCTCGACTTGATCCTGATCGAACTCAGCTGGAGCAAACACCGGGAACTCAGGATTGAGCGGCACGAAACATTGGTT
>LGTU01001132.1:0-11485 GCA_001314425.1 Phytophthora pluvialis | reverse complement strand
CTCAATCAACTCACTTTGCATTCTGACATCAAGTGCTCAAGCGACCTTTCTTTTGTATCCATCTGGATATGAAATGCAAGATATTTCAAGATTAGAATCGATAAAAACGGAGGCGCTCTCAGCCAATCAGCGTCGATCCCTTATGGCATCTCCATCTCTAGTTACAACGCGAACACGCTGTAATACATCGTTCTTCTTTTGCCGATGATGGAGTTGTGCGCGACAGGAAGCAAAGAGCTCACTCCGCAACCAGCTCTCAACTGCCCGGATAAAAAAAACCACGATCAATATCATCATGCGCTTCAGCCAGTTTTTACTGGTTGTGGCCGTCGCCTTCGTTGCTTGTTGCAATCCCTTCACGTCCGCGGAGCACGCGGTCCAACTCAATCGCCTGCAGATCGACTCCCAGCGCGAAGTCGCCACTGAAGGCCGCCGCTACCTCAAGGGAAGCAAAAAAACAACTAGCATGGACGAAGAGCGAGCTGCTGCTTCCCCCGGTGCTCAGCAACTACTCTCGTTGTTCAAGCTCCCCAAGGTCCAAGCTCTCCAGAACCTCCCGTTGCTCAAACAGGTCGCGCAGATGAAAACCAAGTTCGGCCCCAAGGTCGCCAGCCTCTACAGCAAGTGGGCGACATTGAAAATTAAGAAGGCAAAGCCCTCAGCGTAAGGAGGCAGCCATTCCATCTCTCCGAACGCAAGGAGCGCAAAGTGTCGTTTAATCAACTATATCTGCAACCATCTCAACAACGAGCTGTTTTGTCCTCGCCATTTGCTTTTCAGCAAAGTCGGCAGCTCTGAAGGCGAAATAAGTGAAAACTGGTCTTGGCATTCCTCGACGCGCTTTGAGGAGCAAAAGTTGCCCACTGCAACAACGGACGAGCACTATACCTTGGCGATACTGCCAGAGACACTAACGTTCACTTGGCTGCCATTCGGCACTGCGGTAGTAGCATAATTCACATTTTCTCTAAACATCAACTACGCGTCGTCTACGCTGTGCTTCATTTCGCGCAGCTTCTCGTAGCTGAGGAACGAGATGATCGTGGATGGCAACGCCTTCACTGCGTTCACAAACAAACCGCGGTACAGCGAGCGCAACCCTCGCACGCCGCCGCCTTCCTCCGCCACGGACGATCGCACGCAGTGCCACGCGCTTTCGTACGTCGGGAACGCAAGCTCCGGGTGCCACTTCGCACCCTCCAACTGCACGCGCCGCCGGATAACGTCGAACGGGTACGAGATGCACTGCGACGCGAGCGACGCCGTGGTGGCGCACAGGATCTGGCCGGGTACACTGGGGTGGCCGAGCTGGTTGCTCGTGTCTTCGGTGTCGTAGAGCACGAAGACTGGCCGCAACGACTCGTACAGAGCAAAGTTGCAGCCGATGTACGTGAAGACGCCAAGACTCGCAGGCACGAAACCTCGGTAGAACCCGCGCAGGCCTTCCTTGTCACGGATTGAGCGAGCGCAGTTCAGAATGCCACTCGAAGGACGGTTGGCATTGTAATATTGCTGCACTGTGAGCCGCCCGCGAATGACGTCCAGCGGGTAGAACAAGCAGTTGAGCGTCAGACCAGCCAGACCTCCAACCGCAAGATTGGCCATACTCGCGGATACCCGAGGGCTACCACCAAAAGGCGAGGTAGACTCAGGGAGCATCCGGGCAAGCTGCTCCTGGTAAACGTGGCACAAAACGAACTTGGTGGGGACTGAAGGCACCACCCAGATACAGTGCGCAAGGTTTCCGCTGAACAAGCTGCGCGATCCGCTGAGTTTCACCATGTTCAGAAAGCCCCTCGTCAATGACGTGTACGGGGCAGCACCTGACAGCAGTTTGGCGGTAGCTGCCGCAGCCGATGCAGGCATTGGCTTCGGAGTCGACAGCTGCATCAGCATCTTCAGTCGCTCCAGCGGTGCACATACCGTACGCGCTAGTGCACCAGCGGCAATGGCAGCGGCGAACGACGTCACTTGCGCGGCCAACTGCTGTCTTCGGAGCGTCGCATTGATCTTGTTGTATGCCTTGCTCTGACTGCTGTCTTCCATCTCTGGCTGCAAGTATTCCCAGTCACCACCCGTAGGGTTCTGGCGAAGAGCCGAGATCCAACCGGACTTGAGGTTCGCGTCGAACGTGAGCCTTTCCTGATCACCGATATTGTCGGCACGGTCCCCGCCATGAGCTTGTAGCTCAGCGGCTCGCCAAATGGTGCGCAACGCATTGATGTCGGACTTGAGGGCTGCCAGGAAAGCGCGAAATTCTTCTTTGGCTGCAGTAGAGTCCTCAGATTGAGGGTGACCATCGTCCTGATCGCTTTCGGATCGAGCATCCTCCACTTCAAACGCGGCTATTCCGCGCACTAGGTCGTCATGCGTCATATACTGGTCGCCAAACTTATGCGCTGGCAAGTCAAACAAGCGCTCATAGAACGCCAAGCGGCCAGGTGTCATACGTACTGGTGCCTCCAGCTTCTTGAAAGCAGCCCCGGCTGCCTCACTCGTGGACACCCACTGGTGAATAGCACGAGGGACATCGTTCAACTTGATTGCGGCTTGGTCAGCATCGTCCTGATCGAAGAGAGATGACGGAATACGGGTGTTGCCACCTTCATACGAGTCTGTCACCGACTTCAGCACGCGGAAAGCAGCCTCCGGAAGGAGCTGATCAATGGTAGAAGCGCCCAAGGCGATGTGGAAATGTGCAAACTGGGAAAAGTTGACGAGTCCGGATGAATCGTTCAGCAAAAGCGACAACGCGAGCTGAACCGCACGATCGTAGGCCTGCGCCGATGGCAGTGGAGCAGGATGCGCCAATGGCTTTCCAAACTCTACGTCATCGTCTTCGTCATCGTCTTCGTTGGCACTATGCCTGACAAACTGCATCTGCTGAGGGTCTGAAAGCATACGGCGCAAGTCACGCTCGGTGGCAAAACTCTCGCTCGAGCCGGAAACGACTGTGGTGCTCACTTTCTTGAACAATTTGTGGAGCGCCGTGGAGCCGCTGCGCGTGATTGTGAGAAAACTAGCGCGATCCATACACCAAATCTTGGCGTCTTCGAGCGCTTTCACCGAGGCGCCGCGGCGGCTATTGTACAGCAACGCTGCCTCACCAAAACTGGCACCACGCCCGATGACACGATCCACGAAAGGTTTAGTCGCCTTTGGTTTGCGCCGTGACACCTCGCAACGGCCACTTTCAACCAGGTAGAAGTAGTCTCCAGGGTCACCCTGCCGTAAGATAGTTGTTCCTGCTCGTACGCTCAGCGGAAAGCACTTCCGGACAGCTAGTGCCTTAGCACGATCATCCAGCTCGGTGAATAGCGGATGGTCTTCCAATGCTTCAAGCAGAAAGCGACGCTCTTCTAAAGACTGCTGGCTGCCTGTATGGCATGCCAAAATCTCGCGGAACGTACGTTTGTCCAGTTGCCACAACACAACAGCCTCTTCGTCATCAGCAGAACTGGAGGAGCTGGCCTGAATTGTAGCACGCCGCGGGGTGTCATAAATCAGAGCTGATTCGCCAAATGCGTTGCCTGGGCCATTGGTGGCCACGTGGACACGTTCATTCTTGCCCACAAGGCTCGACGACGACTTGAACTCAGGTAGAGCGATAGTCTTGCGCTTTCGCAGCTGAATCCGCCGTTGAAGCTCCGGGTTCGGAGCATTGTCCGAGTCTGCAGAATGGAGTGCTGCCTGCGTCTTCAATAGGTGGTCATAGTCGACGAAGACATCGCAGTCTCCGCGCTCGATAATGTAGAAGCAATCACCAGGAACTCCTTGGTAGAACACAACTTCCCCCTTTGCCAGGACACGACGTCGGAATTGCGAAGCCGCTGCCAGCAGTTCTGACTCGCTCATCGTGTGGAAAAGCTGATGCCGACGTAAGCAGTGCACAATCGCAGCCTTCTCCGTGCCAGTACGTGGTCCACGCTCCTTGGCTTCCTGCACTCGAGTGGCATTCCTCTCCGTCTCCCTCTCCAGCTCCTTGCGCATGGAACTCTCGGGCAAGAAGCTCGCGCCTTGCTGCAGCTTCAAAAAGTCGCCACCATCCCGAGCACTAAAGTGTTTGGGCAAGTACGAGTTCGCCGACGGGTACGGCAGCAGCAGTCCCAGATGCTGGTACATGCCGGCCACCAGCTGCGAGCAGAACATCTTGGTCGTGTTCACCTCTTCTCCCTCCACCACTGCGTTCTCGAACATCGAGCGTTCCGTTCCCCCCAGCTCCGCTCCCAGTGCCTGATACCGCGCACTCACGGCTTCTCTCTCCTGCAGCAGCGCCTTCCTCTCGAACACCGGCATCTTGTCGCGATGTGCCAGCTCCGCGTCCAGTCTCGCCAGCTCCTTCTTCGTGGCCATCAGAGCCGCGAAGATCCGCTCTCGAGCGGTTCTTGTGGGCACGGACACGCCGGCGTTGAAGAACCTGGCCGGGTTGTCCTCGTAGGGGGCGTTCAGGCTGCCCAGCGCGAACTGCATGGCCTTGTTCTGCAGCTCCGGACTGCGCTCCACCTGCAGCTTGCGCACGGCAACCTCGTGGCCGCGACTGAGCAGCACGCGCGCCACGAGCGGCCGCAGCTTGACGCCCGTGAGCGCCGCCTCCAGCAGGAACAGCTCGTCCTCGGGCGACGCAGCGTCTGGCGTGAGAGACGGCGCGCGGACCACGACGCCGTTGTGGTCCCACTGCGTCTGGCCGAAGAACTTGGCGCACGCGCAGATGGCGCCGCCGTAGAGCCCCATGGACGAGCACTTGCGGTCGAACAGCACCACGTCGCCAGTGTCCACGCGCAGGTCGCGCAGTAGCTGGCGCACGCGCGCTTCATCTGGAGACGCACAGGCGTCTGCAGACGACGTCGAGGAGGCCATTGACACGGCGAGAATGGCTAAATAAAAAAAGCAGTTTCGCGCGCCAGAAAAAACGCTTTGTTAGAAATGGCTACACTTGCCATTTCTAACAAAGCGTTTCTGTGCGGGGCTTGCGCTTCATGAACGCAGTCAAAGCGCTGCAATCCACTGTTTTCTCGTTCCTCGACTACGAGAAGCTAGCCACACAATAGACGACACAAATGCGCCGCTGATGTTTGGTGTCGTCGTCATCACTGTCTCAAAACTGTTGCAGCACTACGCAAGGCCATCGCACTAGAACCCTGTGGCCGACGTGTTCAGATGCTGGTACTCAATGGAAAGTTGTCGTACACCTTCATCTTTTCGCGATTGAGTTCTCTTTAGCACCACAGCGTTAGCATCAGCCACAGCTCCTCGAATCGACCATCGCGCGTTACCTTTTGAGTTTTCGGACCTCCCGCACGAGCTCCTTGTTCCGCGCTAGCCAGTTCTCTTCCAGCATAGCGCACGTGGCATGCCAGTCTGCGTGACATCGCTCTTCTTCCAATCTCATTTCCTCATTTTTGTTAGAGATTCTTGAGAGCGCAGCAGTGTGCTCCCTTGCTTCTTGTTCTTTGCGCTGCCAAAGGGAGTCCACTTCTCCGCGCAAAGTCTCCACCAGATCGTCTTTGCTTTTCATCATTCTCCTCACGTGCGCCACCTCCTCCCGAAGCTTGTCATTATGGCTCTTCTGGTACTCGCAGATCTGCTGGTAGCGCTCCTTCGCTTTCTCCGCGATATCTACGTCTCTCGTGTAGTTCTCCTGCGCGTACTTCACCTCTTTACTCAGCGTCTCGACATTTCCCTTCGCTGACCTCAGCTCCAGTTGCAGCTCACTCACTTGAAGCGAACTCTCCTCCACAACGCTCTCCAGCTCTGAACGCAGAGCCTCAGCGTCATTGTTGTCTGCAGCTGGGCAAAGTTCACGCTCAGTTGTTGGTTCTGCTCGTGCAGTTGCCGCCTGCGCCTCCCGAAGCTGCTCTTGCAGCAAGTCCATCGCTTGGGCTGCTCGGGTCATCGACGCGTCTTGCTCTGCCAGCTGCCGGTCGCGATCCTCCAGCGCACTGCGGAGCCGACCCACTTCAGCTTTCATCTCCTCGCTGCCGAAGACCGTGCCGCCATTGTTAAGACGGATGAGCTGCTCTTCCAGGAAGTGGATCCGCATCTTGTGGTTGAAGTTTTCTTGCTGCAGGCGGTTGTACTCGGCCTCTTGGTCTCGCAGCGTCCAGTGCGGCATCCTGCTGTCGCTGTCTCCGTCGCGTGGTGTCTGCATGGTGGTGAATCCTCGTGGGGGCTCGAAGGCGCTTCTGTTCTCGATTATGTCGATTGCGCGCGCGGGTGTTCACTTCAACTTGAAGGATCATCACTCTTGTGATCCAAATCATGGCACCAATTCTTTCGAGTCCACAATTCAAAGCTGGCGCCAATTCATTTCGAGACTGTGAGGAAGCAGCATTACGCTGCTGGGGTTCGCTTGTTGATTAGTATGGTTGATTAGTGCGTACATATCTCTTCGTCGAGCACCAATCGCGAACGTCACTATAATATACTCTAGTAGGCTATTTAGACGTTCAGTCATGCGCATTCCGGATCTCCTTCTCCAAGTCTTGCACTTTCATGCCCACGCGTCCTAGAGAAGAAAGAGAACTGCGATACAGTCCGTTCACACTGCGTCGAGCTGAGGTCGAAGTCTTCGAGTTGCGGCGCGGTTCGTCGAAACCACTCTGTTTGGCCGGGCTGTCGAACTGTGGCTGGCTGGCACTTCGCGATCGCGGCGTACCGCGGTGCTCGTCAAATAATTCAGCGTCTAATGCAGACCACTTGGAAGTCGTGTCTTCTCGCCGCTTCACCGAGGCGTTGTTGTCCACAGCAATGACACGCTCCTTCTCGATGCGCTTTTTTTCGTCGCGCTCCTTCTGCAGCACGCCAGCGATGTTGTTGACCACGTCGCTCATCGCCTCTGAAACGCGCACGGCCTCCGTAAGAAGACGGGAGCACTTTCGCTCGACGTCATCCACCCAACGCGGTTGGTCCTTTGTGCGATCAAATCCACGAGATGCCGACTTCCAGGCATCGCCATACCGCCGCTGCAGTTCTTGAGACTGAGTCATGAACTCACCCCAGCGCTCCGACACCAACTGCATTCGGCCGACATACTCGTCCAGCTGCAGAATCGCCGCCTCATAGCTCCCCTCCCTACCAGCAGCATCAATCATGGGGCCACGTACAATGGGGCTGCCCTCCCATCGCTTGTAGGACTCCGTGATCATGTACTGAGTCTGTTCAAGCTGCTCCAGCAACGTCTGCTTCACCTCGCCGAATTCCACACGTCGCTGAAGCTGTTGAGCGTACTTCATTACCGCGGATTTGTACTTATCGATATCCTTGTCACGACCAGCAATGGCATCCTTGTACATCTCAATCGCCTTCAGCAGCTCCTTGTTCTCCCGCACTGCTTGCATGTACTGCTTGCGCGCGTGCTCAGCTGACCGCCGGCGCTCCTGCACTTCTTCAAACAACAGGCGGTTGCTCTCCTTGAGATCGTGGTTGTCACGCTGTGATTCTTCCCGCGTACCCTGTTGGTTTCGCTTCAGGGTCTGAAGGTTATTTGCTACCTGAGAAAGTGCCTCCTCAGCTTCGACTGCTTTGGTTTGGAAGTAGTGAATTTCCTCTTCAAGCGATCGACGCTCGTCCTCCTTCTCCAAACGCAGCTCTTCATACCGAAGCGACCACGTCTTCTCCAGGGACTGCTTCGCATCCTTCGTGTGGAAAGAAGAGCGTTGCAGAACTTCTAGCTTGCCGTGACTTGAGCGCACCTGGGTTGACAGGCGCTCAAGCTTCGAGTTCATCAACGACGTTTGCTGTTTCCAGCGTGTCTGCATCGCTATCGCCTCTGCCTGGAAATCGTTCTTTAGACTGGAAATTGCCTCTCGCACTAGGCTCACCACCGACTGGTGCCGGTCATCACTAAAGGACCGACTGCGACTTGACAAAAGCGAGCGGAGCTCCATCTCCACTGCCTCAAGCTCTCGCTGTGCTGACAAGCTGCCATTTTTCATGGTAGAAGCCGTTCCTTCCATCTCATTCACCCGTCGCCGTTCTTCTTCCAGTTGTCGTAGCAGTGCACTCTTCTCCGTAGCAAACTGATTTTGCCATTCCGTCTGCTGCTGCCGAGCTGCCAAACTCGTCGATGAACTGGCTGATGCAGCTTCTGCCAACTGCCGCTCTAGATCCTGGACACGAGCTGCCCGTCGAGTCAACTCGTCTTCACAGCCAGTCAGCTGGTTCTGGTACTCCTGTAGTTGGGCAGATTGCCTTTCCAGTTCCTCCTCATATGCCGAAAGACGCTGGCGCTGTTCCTGTGCACTCGCAGCTTCGTTCGAGAACCTCTCCTCGCTGTCTTGGACCTTACGCTCCATGACCTCTAGGTCCAGCTGGAAGCCCGACAACTCGGTACGAAGCCGTCGATTGTCCTCTTCCATAGCTAGGCGGTCCTTTTCCAGCGCCAGTAGCCGTTCATTCGACGTTTGCTGGCAGCGAGACTCTGCCAAGTCACATTGTTCCTTCATCCTGCGAGCCTCGGCCTCCGCCTGCTCTAACCGACTCTCCAATGTCTTGGCCGTCAGTTCACGCTCATTCTCCATTTTGCGCCACTGGTGCAGCTCAGACTCAAGCTGGTGGATGGTGTCCAAAGCGACCTCCCGTTCAGCCTTGAAGCCATCCAACGACTTGGATTGCTCTTCGCAGGCTGCGGTCACCTTCACATTCTGGAGACGTAACCGCTCGGACTCACCAGCAAGTTGATGTCGCTCCTTCGCCATGCGCTCAATCTCAGCCTGCAGTCTAGACCGTTCCTGCTTGATGCTATCATTCTCCATTGCAAGACGCTCCTTGTCAAAGTGCGTCTTCTCCCGATCTGTCAGCAGTCGTGTGTGCTCTGTGCGGTAGTTCTCACTCTCACGCTGCAATTGCTCCATCTGATGTTGCACCTGTTCCTCCATCCTCTTCAGCTTGGCCTGATACCGAGCATCCTGCGCCTGCTTCTCCTGCCTCATCGTTTCCACCTGCAGTTGCAGGGCCGTAATCTGCTCTTCCCGCTGCTGACTTACGACCTTCCAGTGCTCCGCCTCGGCGGAGACCTTCACGTTGGCCATCTCGACCTGCTGCATGTTCTGCTGCTCCCTCTGACTCCGCAGCTCCATGTCCCTCTGGTCTCGGGTTCTAACGTCCTGCAGCTCCTGCAACTGGGTGGTGAGCGACATCACGGCTTCTCTCTGTGTCTGCAGTTCCTGTTCCAGCTCCTGGGCCCTTCTTTGGCTCTGTTGTTCATTGTGCAGCGCTGTGTCGAGCTCTGCTCGCCATCTCTCGGCCGTGTCGGCGTCTACGCCGCCCCTCTCCTCGAGATGCTGGTGCAGCTGCGCTTCAGCTTCTCTCTGGGCCTCCTCTCTGGCTCTAGCGGCCGCCGCTTGGGCATCGTGGAGCTGCGCGTTGAGCATGTCGATGGCCTCCGTGGCGCGGATCATGCTGAAGTTGCGCTGCCGCAGCTCGTGGTCGCGCTCCTCCAGCGTGATGCGCAGCTGCGCCAGCTCGCTCTCCAGGTCCTCGCTGGCGAAGTCCGTGCCCTGCTTCATGCGCAGCAGCCGCTCCTCCAGGAAGTTGATGCGCAGGGCCTGGTTGAAATTGTCCATGCGCAGCCGCTCGCGCTCCGCCTCTTGCTCGCGCAGCAGCGTCGAGTTGTCGCGCGTGGGCATCATGGGCGTCCCGCCGCCGCCGTCGCCCTCGCCGCGGGCGCGCTGTGGGGTCTGCATGCTGCCACCGACGGATGATCTCCAATACTGCGGGTGAGCTCTGCCTCTTGACGGACGGCTATTTCCGGATGAAGCGCTTGGGGTTTCGCGCGCGATTTCGGCTCATTAACATATGGGAATTTGTATGGGACATTTTGAGTGGGTGGACCAAAGCTGGACCAAAATCTGGACTAAAAATACCTGGTGGCAATACAGAAAACCCTGGCCAACTTAATACTATCGATCCTATCAAGTAAAACAGGGTGATTAGACAACAGAGGGACCCCATCGGTTGCGGGCTCCATTTTGCGTTGTTCGAGGTACTTGTCCACGATAGGAAGTTCCGCTCACACCCGCCCCTTCCCTTTTTGCGTTACCCGATAGCTAAAATCACACGTAAGAGTGTCCGCAGCGGTGGTGCCATTGCTATCCTAAACTCTGCTCAAATTCAATCCTTACAAATTACTTTGCCAATTGCAGCCTAACGTACGAGTAGAAGCGAAAAATCTTCGAATGGCACGACAAGGACTCATCTTTGTCTCAGCGAGAGTTCGCAGAGAAATCCAAGCGCGAGTTGCACTGTTCAAGGCAGCACAATGCAGACGGCTTAATCTTGCAAGAGCGGATCACCATTGGCACGCGAACAAGCCCCGCGGATCACCAAGAAGACCTGTCCTGACCTCGGTTACCTGGCAAACTCCAAACTTAACGCTCGATTGGGAATTTTCCAATATATTTGCTATATAAAATTTGCGCTTTCGTACGTGTTCAGCGAAACAGATCAGCAGGCCTCCTTAAAATTGACCTGCAGGAAAAAGAACAGAATAGCTTGTTTTGGACTACTTTTAGAACTCAGTTTTCCTTATTTTGACTGTGTATCGAATGCACTCTCTGTTGTTGTCAAGCAAGATCAAATACGTTGAGCTAAAGCTGTTAGAGCATGATACTGTTTGCAGCGAAGGATGCCTTTAATTTCATCTACAGTCAAATCTGTAAATCACCAACGATCTCTTTGACAATCGGTTTGATAAAGTCAAAAACTATGTTTTCAGCTATTTCAAAGTGTGCGTGCATGGTTTGCTGATGGTGAACTACGTCGGTTAAAAATATATCGCTCGTTCTTCATCGGTTGGAAGGCTCTGCTATTCAGTCAATTCCTGGGATCAACACGTGTAATTTTAAGCTTCGTTTGAAATTTCTGACACACCTTGTCGTGAGTTGTTGGGTTACGCTTGCATCCAGGCTTCTCTTCGTGACCAAAGCGAGGATAGAAATGACAGGCGACACTTGTGAATTTGCTGCTATTTAGTGCACGGGTGAATACTTTCAGGCCGTATTTCAGCGCACGTTTCACGACCCATTCAAGTGGTTTTTCCAGATGGTTACAGCGACTTGTTTGAAACAAGGAAAGTTGCGAACGGAGAATGTAACAGCAAGCGCACATCTTTATCACGCCTTTCGACGGAGAGTTAAAAAGCCTCCCAACTGCACGTTTCGAACCACAAACGGAAGCTTGAAACGCCGATAGCCAAGGATTTCAACTTTGCTTTTGACCTTTTCTGAAGCTTAGTTTTCTTCTTTACGATATTTTTTTGTCGAAAATAACCATTTGTTTTTGCAAAAATAACCATTTTAAAGAGGCCTGCAGATCAGTGATCAGTGCAAATTTTACACAGCAATTATTGTGATCGTCGAATGATTTGTCCCTTCGAAAATGGCAGCTATTTGGAGAGAATAGGGTAAATACTAGCTAATAAACGGTAGCGCAGAGTTATTAAATCAGGGCATAATTCGGACTTGCGGCACTTTAATCTGAGCGCTTA
>LGTU01001131.1:0-18217 GCA_001314425.1 Phytophthora pluvialis | reverse complement strand
ACCGTCTGGCGCATGTCACGCACGGCGAAACGGCCCAGGGGCGGGTACTCCTGGAACGACTCGACGGTCATGGGCTTCGAGGGCTCGAGGATGACCATGCAGGCATCGCCCGACTTCACGAACTTGGGGGCGACCTCGAGCACCTTGCCCGAACGACGGTCCATCTTCTCCGTGATCTCTTTGAACTTACAGGCAACGTGGGCCGTGTGGCAGTCAAGCACCGGCGAGTAGCCGTTGCCGATCTGGCCGGGGTGGTTCAGCACGATCACCTGGGCGGTGAAGTCCTGCGTGCCCTTGGCCGGGTCGTTCTTGGAGTCCGAGGCGACGAAACCACGACGCAGCTCCTTGACCGACACGTTCTTGACATTGAAGCCGACGTTGTCACCGGGGAGAGCCTCCGGCAGAGACTCGTGGTGCATCTCAACGGACTTGACTTCCGTCGACAGACCCACGGGGCCGAACGTGGCGATCATGCCAGGCTTGATGACACCGGTCTCCACACGGCCGACCGGTACCGTGCCGATACCGCCGATCTTGTACACGTCCTGGAGGGGCAGACGGAGGGGCTTGTCAAGCGGACGCTTGGGGGCGTTCAGGTTGTCAAGAGCCTCGAGGAGGTACGGTCCCTTGTACCACGGCATGTTGGCGGAGCGGTCGATCATGTTGTCTCCCTCCCATCCGGAGATGGGCACGAAGGGGATCTTGACCGGCTTGTAGCCCACCTTCTTCAGGTAGGTCGTCACCTCGGCCTTAATCTCCTCGTAACGGGCCTGGCCGTACATGACAGAAGAGTCGTCCATCTTGTTGATGGCAACGACCATCTGCTTCACGCCCAGGGTGAAGGCAAGCAGAGCGTGCTCGCGCGTCTGGCCCTCCTTGGAGATACCAGCCTCGAACTCGCCCACGCCCGAAGCCACCACCAGGATGGCGCAGTCGGCCTGCGACGTGCCCGTGATCATGTTCTTGATGAAGTCACGGTGGCCAGGGGCGTCGATGACTGTGAAGAAGTACTTGGGGGACTCGAACTTCCACAGGGCAATGTCGATCGTGATACCGCGCTCGCGCTCGGCCTTCAGGTTGTCCAGTACCCACGCGTACTTGAACGAGGTCTTACCGAGCTCGGCAGCCTCCTTCTCGAACTTCTCGATCGTACGCTTGTCAATGCCGCCGCACTTGTAGATCAGGTGACCCGTGGTGGTCGACTNGTCGACGTGGCCGATCACGACCAGCGAGATGTGAACCTTTTCCTTGCCCATGGTTAACTGCGAGCAGATACGAAAAGCTATTAGTCTCCCTTGGTCGGCTCGAGTGCGGGTCGTCAGGGCGAGCGCTTACCTTCTTCAAAGAAAATCTGAGAGTGAGAACGGCGGGCAGGATCCTCCTTGCTGAAGGCGCGATCGGGTGGCTCCGGCCGACGGATGGCCAAAATCGCCCTTTATGCGGCAGCCAATGAGAGGTGAGGATGGTGCATTTTGCCCAATCACAAGAGTGAAGCCGTCGGCGCCAGTGATTTGATCGCGTCTGGGACAGGGTCGACCATCGCTCGCGGAGGAGAATCGCGAGCGATGGTCGACTCGTGCGCTCGCAGTGTATGCAGTGGTTGACTGTTCACTGAGGCGGGCACGAAGGCGGCGCCGCAGCTCGCTCCAGCCTTTGGCTCGGTGTGGGGTGTATTAGATGTTGGATTATCGCCTGGAACAACGAACGCCGGATAAAATCCGGATAGATTAGCAAAAGGTGTATGCTTGAACGAAGTTTTGAGTCGAGAAAATGCTACGTCTTTCGACGACTAACGTTTGTCGAGCATACACATCAAAACGTTTTGTTAGTCTCTGGTCGTACTTTTGAAAACCCGCCGAATCCGATGAGCTCACCGATTGTACCCATTTTGGGTTGAAGCCCGATAAGATCCGCGCGCAACGACTCCGCGTCCTCGCCGTGCTCGCTCGCATCACCTCAGTCTCAGCGCAGTCCGCAGCCGATGCTGGCGCTCAACAGCTACGGCCTCGCGGCGCCGCGTTCCGCGAGCAACAACGCCGCGGAGCGCGTGACCCTCCCGCGCCTGGGCGGCGGCGGCCTGCCCGCTGTGCGCGAGATCCGCTCGCTGACCAAGCTGGACATCCTGGCGCGCACGCCCGGCCACCCGCTGTACCGCACCACGTCGGGCTACGACTACGGGCGCTACCTGGACTTCAAGGACGTGGTGCTCAGCTGCCCCAAGCACGCGCGGCCCACGGCCTTCACCAAGGAGTTCATCGCCGGCACCTACGCGGACAACAGCCTGCTGTCGCTCGAGAGCAGCAAGCGCCGCGCCGAGCTCTGGCAGCAGAAGACGGCGGTGCGCACCACGCAGATGCGCCTCAAGTACGCCGAGCTGCAGCACGCGCTGGAGGAGAAGAAGGAGCTGCGCCGCGTCGAGAGGGAGAAGCGGCGGCGCGAGATGGCGATCCTTCGGTCGGCGGTGGTGCAGCTCCAGGCCAGGATGCGCGGCTATCTCACGCGACTCTCACTGGCTCAGCAGAAGCTGCGACGGGCTACTGAGGCGGCGCGGTGTATCCAGCAAGCCAGCCGAGCACGTGCCAGGGTGCGAGTTGCCAAGCAAGTGCTGGGAGCCAGACGTCGAGAGAAGCGGGAGGGGTTTGCGGTCAAGATCCAGCGCGTGGTCTGCAGCTTCCTCCTGCGCAGACAAGCGAAGCATCAGCTGATTCAGCTGCGAGAGGCGAAGCGACAGAGAGCGATCAACCTGGAGCGTGAAGCTCAGCGTCAACGCGCTGGTGCGGCTGAGCAGATTCAACGTCTGGCAAGAGGACACCTCGCTCGGAAAGGCCTGCACCGTCAAGCTTCGTGTGCGTCCAGCATGGCTTCTGATAAGGACGACAAAGACTCTCTCCTCTCGATCAACGGCCGCATTCGCAGTCGTGGAGCGCGTCGCGTCATCGCGCAGATGCAGCAAGTGCGGCGCAAGCAGACAAAAGCCTTAGTCCGCATCACTGGTACTCCACCTAAATGAACTCGACCACTGTTATCTATTGCACTACGGTGGGAACTCTAGGCACTGTAAAATGAACGCTTCTTACTCACATCCAATTCTATGCAGTAAGCCTCGTGCATTTCGTCCCTTTGCTTCCGTTTCTACCACGCTTAACTAACGAGGAGCAGTCTGACTGGGAGGGACCCACGTGGTGCATCTAGTCTGAGGTGTCTGAGCGCGGAAAGAAGCCGAGGATATCCTTAATCAGGATATTCCACACGACTTGCACAGCGACCTCAGCAACGATAAGCCAAATCACGATCATTTCCAGTTTCGTGTCGTGCTGGTGCGCGAGCTGCTGGCTTAGCACGTCCAGCCTTCACAGCGGGGCACACACAATAGGTCAGATAAAATCCTAGTTTGGTAAACTTTGCTGTCAAAAATGCACGAAAGATAAGCATCACGTACAGCTCACGAAGGATGTCCAGGCGCGTGTTGAGGATCTGGACACGGTTATCCACGCTCAGGTACTTCATCACCTTCTTGTACAACGGCTCGTACTCATCGTCTTCCCAGAAGAAGTCCGGCTCGTCCAGCATGTCCGAGTTCAAGTTCACATCGCTCCGCTGCACTCAAGACAACATCATGCACGAGTAAGATACTGTGATGAGCGAACGAGGCTATTGTGATCCCCACTTACCTCGATAAATAATCGGCCGATGAGCTTCGAGATATCACTCTGTGAATACTGAATCGAGCCTGTGGCAGCAAGGTTCTGCGGCACGTGCTTCGTCTCACGAATCGTTTCCTCCACGCGCTCCTCGAAGACGTCCAGCTTCGATGACTGCGCCATGGCAAAGGAGACCGCCAACTTCTCGGATGCGCGGCTGCTGCTCAGCGTGATTGCGTCATTGCAGATGAGACTAGCGTCGCCATACGTGTAGTCCATGTCCTCCACCTCCACCTGCTTGACCGGCCCCACCGAGAAGGCTCCTAATGCAACCAGATGCGCCTGCTCCTCCGCTCGTGTCAACCCCCAGAAGACTGCACACCCCGTCCTGCAATTACAACACATTCAAGCACCATGAGCCCTTTTACATCAACATCTTCGTCATCTATAGCGACGCACGCGAAGTAGAAGGCGTCCTTCTGCTGGTACGGCACCCGCGCTCCCTCCCTACACACAACACACTCTCCAAGTCAAAACCTCCTACCCGCTCCGCAATATTAAAAAAAAAAAAACTTGTTCTACTAACTCAAGATCCGGCCCCGGCGCGCAGCTGGAGTGGATCGCGCCCATGTACATTTTGTGTCTCCATCCGTCGGGATGCAGCTCTCCGCCCGGCAATTGGCCCGTCTCGACCCTCTCGAGCCACTTGAGCAGCTTGAACAGCTGCAGCTGGTCGCACGTGCAGTACGCGGACACGCGGAGCTTCGGAGCGCTTGGCGGCTCCCTCAGCTGCTTCTTGATGGTCCTCATCCTCGAGCGCCTCGTCGTGTGGCTCACGGTCCCGGGGGCAGGCAGAGGCTTGGGAGCTCCCCGCTTGAACCTGCTGTGCGTCCCCAGCCCGTGCCAATTGGCCCGCGGGATCTGGCGGAAGGCGTCCGACGACTGCTGGCGGTAGCTGGTGGGCGAGAACTGGCGGTCCAGGTCGCTGAAGTCCTCGTGCTCGTCGCTGTCGCCGCCGCTGCTGCTGCTGCCGTCGTCGTCGGCCCCGAAGAAGCGGCGCGAGCCGTTGCCGTTCTCCTCCTCCTTGCGGTCGTACACGGCCGAGTCCGAGTTGTAGTTCAGCGAGATGCTGCCCGGCGGCAGCAGCGGCGAGCTCTCGGACGCGCCGGCGTCGGCGTCGGCCAGCGGGGGGCTGCGGCTGCGTCCGCGGCCTCGGGAGCTCATGG
Organism: Phytophthora pluvialis; assembly: GCA_001314425.1. Classification (NCBI taxonomy): domain Eukaryota; phylum Oomycota; class Peronosporomycetes; order Peronosporales; family Peronosporaceae; genus Phytophthora; species Phytophthora pluvialis. Next base: position 13,350 of record LGTU01001131.1, on the reverse strand, counting down.
CGATGGAGGCGGTAGCGACTGTTGAAGCGGTGGTGGTTCTTCCTGGCCAATGACAAGACTTCGGTCCTGATGGATACACGCTGATGGGTACAGGCATGTCGATGGGTACAACATGTCGATGGGTACAATAAAAAGTAGGGGAGGGAAGGCCAGACGCCAGGAGCTGCCGCCTACGGGCAGCACCAGAGCCTCCAGGAAGCTCAAGCAATGGCAGGAAGGGCTGGAACACTTTACCCCCACCATGTTAGCGGTGGCTGACGCGAGTCGAGACTTCCAGTGGGGCGTGGAAGGGGACGCGGAGGCGGTGGACGCTCGGGAGGAGGAGGAAGGGACACCCAGTGTCTCGTACGACTCGTCGGTGTTCGAGGACGAGGACGGCGGGTGCGTGCTCAGCTGAAAGGCGGCCTTCAAGCACGTGCAAAAGTGGTTCGGGGTGGACGGGGTGGACGAGTTCCTGCTGCTGAGCAGGTCGTCGTCAGCTGCGGCGAAGAGGCAGGAGCAGCAGGCGACGGCCAGTACGGCTGCAGGGAAGACCGTGAAGGAGGAGACGTTGAGTGACGAGGGGGAGAAAAGCGGAGAGGAGGGGGGTGGGCAGGAAGAAGAGGACGAAGACGCGATGCCGAATATCCAGGTGGATCAGAACGAGGCCAGCATGTTGTTGTCGGCGCTCACGATGGATCGGGTCGCCTGGTCACAGGATGAGGAGCCAACAACACCCGTGACCGAAGCGGCCGAAAGCACTACGGAATCCCCTTTCCAATTCGTCTGCCAGTCCCAGTACCAAGTCCTCCGCAGCAGGTTTAACTGCTGAAGTGACCGAAGGTGTTGTTTGATCCGAAGACCGGCGGCAGGGTGAATGCAAAAGATAAAGCTGCCCCAGGCAAGCGGCAGGCAGGTGGTCGACATGGAGGTAGCACCCAAGAAACTGCGAATGCAGCATCAGGATCGACGCCCGCTACCAAGACTAGCGATGGAAAAGCGGAGGCAGTTTCTAAAGCAGCAACTTACGAAGATCACGAAGGACGTGAAAACTGAGCGAACCGAAGAAAACCCCAGGCTGCTGCGCTGCTTCGACTGCCAGTGCGACCGCTGCCAACTCCGTGCAGGAGGCTGTCATCAAGGACACAGCGACTGTCAGCGAAACGTCATCTTCGGTCTTGTCGAGTGCGGTGCTCGCCGCACCAACCGCTAATAATGCCGAGGTTAAGGCGTCCACGAAGGAGAGCAATGAAAGCGTGTCCCTAAAGCGCGCGCCAACGAAATACTCGCTCAAGAGAAGACCCGGTCTCGTGTGGCGAAGTCTCCTCGGGATTCCCGGTCTGCCACCTCCAATAACACAGCAAGCACAACGACGCCGAGGCTCACACGAGGTCCGAGGGCGAGCAATGGCCAAACTACTGAACGTGGTAAGCGCAACACCTCGACGAGCAACCAAAGCAGTCGTCGCGGACATCAGGGCCAAAGAGCAAGCTGATGACAGCAAAGGCCGCTGCTAGCGGAGCAGTAGCCGCCGCCCATCCCTGTCAAGCCCACCGAGCCGGTCACTGAAGAGGCACCAGCGGAGTCGCTCGTCTCGAAGAAGCGGTCGCAGTATGCTACAGTAGCCTCGACGGCAAATGAATATGGTATTCTAGTAAACGTGTGCAACATACAGCTCATGCTTTGGCATCATGTCCACGTTGAAGTTAGTCGCCTTGAACGCGGCAGGTTCAGACACCTTGAACGGTCGTTTTTATCTAAAGTAGGGACTAAAGCAGGGATTCACGCGGCGCATGACGGGGGAGAAGAGCAAGGGCGTGGCGGCCAGGTACGCGCGCGCCACCGCGCTGGTGGGCTCGGTGCTCAACAAGTTCCACAACGGGTCGGCGCGCGCCGTGGACCCGTTCGTGGTCCGCGCGCTGCAAGAGCTCGAGCCGAGACTGCTGGGCATCCAGTGCTTCCTGGAGCAGGTGTCGTTACTATACAGGAGCTTCGTCGTCTTGGGCTGAAAGCTGACGCAACGTGGTGCGCTGCAGGGGCCGGCGGAGAACAGTCGACGGATGAAAGACGAGTCCCACGTGGCAGAGCGCACTCCACACGCGTCGGGCATCTTCGGGCTGTTCACAGTCTGCGGAGGGTTCTTCGGACCAGGCACCATCATGTCCGTTGTGTGTGTGTGTGTGGGGGGGGGGTCATGGCCCGAGGTGCTGGGAGACTCATTTGTTGTTGCTATTGACAGGCGGCAGTGGGACGCGTGCAGCGGAACGGAGGGGGACACGGAATCGGCCATGGCCGAGTACGTGGCGACGGTGGACAAGCTGCTGCCCGGATGGGACGAAGCCACGCCGGATCACCCGGTCGCGAGCACAGACCGATTCTGGGAGGACGACGCCTTGGCGACGCACTGTCCGCTGTGCTTCGCCGTCTTCTCGGTGCGCGAGCGACGCCACCACTGCCGCTTGTGCTTCTCGGTCTTCTGCGCTGGCTGCTGCGGACGCGTGCTGGAGCTCGCGCTCTGTCCTGGCGCGCCACTGCGTCCGCAACGAGTGTGCACGCCATGCTACCAGGCGGAATACCGAGCTCAGCAGCTGCGCGAAGCGAGGAGAATGAGTCGTGAAAACCAGGAGCTTGAGCAGAGGATTCGTGCTGTGCTCGCTACAGCCAAGCAGGCGCTTGCGGCCAAGCTGGAGGAGGAACAGAAGCTGCGTGTCTTGGCAATTGGCGCGGGCTGTGACGTACAGGCGCTGGACGAAGCTATTCAGAAGCAGCACGGTGGCTCGCCGGTTGGAGCTGCGTCAATGGAGCTGCCGGCGCCGCCCGCAGCGCACCGATTCGCACCCACGCAGACCTCAGTGGAAGCTTCCAACCAACTCGCGCTGGCACATCGGCAGCTGACAATGAGCTTCAAGATGGCCCAGTGTCGTGCACACCGGGTACTTGACAAAATGGACGCCACCATTGCAGCGCTGCAAGAAGCACTGCGCGCTCAGAAAGCGCCGAACAACAAGGCTTCGCCCTCTTCTTCGGACCGCTCCAGTGACAACGGGTGGAGTGTGATGATACGACACACGGACAGCTTCTTGACACCAACCGATCGAGAGGCGCTGCAGATTGTTTCTGAAGAGCTCTGCACGCAACTACGCTCTCGAAGCAGCAGCTCAATGGACAACGCTCCTTCGTCGGACCCGAGCATTGCGATGCGGTGGCAAGCTGAATGCCTCAAGGATAATCGTACACGAGCTTTCGTCGCAGATTTGGCTGAAGCCTTGCGAGCTCGGCTGGATGCGTCGTCGGGGTCCGATACCGAAGACTCCGACGCGAACGAGGCACCTGTGGCGACGACGCGCCCGTTGTGGGAGCAGCCCGTACAGACGGAGCAACACTCGAGCTCGACGTCGACATCTCTGCCGACGTATATGGAACTGGAGAAGGCGTACGAGCTCATTTGCAGGCAGTGCGAAACGGGGTCAGCGTCGGAATGGGATGAACAAATCCGTCTCGATGTCACTCGCACCTTTGGGATTTCAGCACGACGGCAACATCGCAAGAGCATCGATCCAACGTCACGCACTGTATACAACTCGGCCGGAGCTGCGATTCCAGTGGAGACGCGGCGGACTGCGCTTCAGAATGTACTTCGTGCTTGTGCTAGTGTGGACTCCGAGGTGGGGTACTGTCAAGGCATGGACCACGTTGCTGCGCTAATGCTTGCCATAAGTGATTGGAATGAGGCACGTGCATTCTGGCTACTTGTGAGTTTGCTGGCATCGCCACGTTTCGAACTCGAGAGGCTCTATGGACCAGGACTGCCACATCTCAGTCTGCGTTGCTTTCAGGTAAGGACGTATTCGTCTCACTGCCACGGAATAGGTGTTGATACTAAGATCAAATGTGCATGTCGTACCAGTTGGACTGTCTTCTACGAATGCATCTCCGCTCGCTATCGGAGCATTTCCAGGCCATCGACTTTCCCATCAGCATCGTCGCAACGGGGTATGGTCTAACTTCTGCGATAACCCCCCCCCCCCACCAGCAATTATTTGCTCACACTGTTTTTTGTTTAACGTTTTCTTTCTTCTTCCAGGTGGTTTATGACACTTTTCACGAACATGGAGGCACTCTCGTTCGATGTGGTGGTGCAAGTTTGCGAGGGATTCATTTTCAAGGGATGGAAACAGCTCTTCCAGACTGCACTCGTCATCCTGGAAGAACTTCAGAGTCCAATACTCTCTAGCAGCTTTGATGAAATTCCTCGGCTCTTCTACGATATCCAAGAATATGCGGTGAGTGTTGTTTAGCACTTGCTTTGAGCGTGTGTCGTCGTAACTCACCACGGGTGTCATTGCGTTCAATATCCTCCATGTGCAGCCTCGGCTCATGAACGCGGAATACGTGCTCTCACAATCAGCAAAGTACGAGGTGCCTGACCGACTCCTCACACGCCTGGAAAAGGACTTCGAACAGGAGACGCCAGTAACACAAGCATCAACCACGAAATCATTAGCAGTTCGGAGAGACGAGTTGGTGGCCGAAAAACTCGCAGATCCACGCAACACCAACCCGAAAAGGAGAACATCATTACCACCGGCACACCCGCGACCCGAAGCACAGCAAGAACCGCAGATGATGCTCCCACTCAAGAGGGATCGTATTTCCAAGGCCCCTTCTTCCACGAGACAAGCCTCTCCGTCGCAAATGCCATCTCCAGCGCTTGTGTGAAGCAGCTTGCAACAACACCAAACGAGTACTCTAGCGCCTTGATAACGAGCACTTCAACTGTATCTCTCTCTATCTAAAGCTTCCGCAAGTTCAAAAACCCTTGCGCTTTCTCATCAATGTCGTAGGAGACCGCCACCAATGCCCTCGCCGGTAGTGCCACAAACACTTCAACCGCTAGGCCTGCAACATTTCCGGCACTATGATGAAGACGCCGAACGACCGGTTGCCCACACGACGCAGAGCATGTTCCGTCTTTTGTGTCTGCTGACGAGCGCAGGAGAACTGCCGGCTCACCGTTCACAAGCACTTGAATCGCGGGGGAGTAGTTGGTAAAGAACGCCGCCTGGAGATGGTAAAGCCCAGGCAGTAGTAACCTCACCTCGTCGGAGCCGAATTGCCACAGGAAAATGTCTGCGTTCGTGTTTACCACTTGAGAGCTCCACTGAATCGTTTGCTTGGCGCTGGGGCGGCCATCCTTCCAGATCTGACACAACACAATTATGTCAGCGCGTCATGGGGCTCACAAATGTTTCGCTCTCCGAGGGTAAGAAGGTGCTTACGTAGCGGGCTTGGTAGATCTCGCTGCGTAGCTGCCGCGTGATGGCTTGAATCTGTCGATTTACGCCGTTGAACTGCGTTTTCGTCACGAACTCACCAGCAGCGACACTTTCCACTTGCGCCATTGCCTCTTGCAGCCCATTCATGGTCGACTGCGAGTCCAGCAGCTCTTTCACGTCCGCAACAGTCATTTTCTCATTCACAACTCGTTGTAGCGCGCTCAGCTCCTGCTGTATGGACTCGACAACCGATAAAAGGTTGTGCTGTACGGGACAAAGAGTGTCATTTATCGACAAGAAAACTTTACAACAACGACATCTGAATGCGGTGCTGTCTTACCATGTTGTGCTTGACTTGTACAAGCTCCAGTGCGTCTGCCTTCGACTCGTTGAGCTGCCGCAACCGATCCACATCTTCCATTGTGCTTTCTTGAGACCGCTGCATACTATCCATCAGAGCGCAGGCGACCTCTTCGACTCGAGCACTATCTGCTTTCTCTGCGAGTTGTTTCCATGCATCTACTGCAGTGACGAGCGGCACGGAACAGAGTTATAGTCAGAATACCCAACTCTCTACATACAAAAGAGAGATCACGTACTCGCATCCATCTTCCGACTGAGGAGTTTTGTAACCTCACTCTTACAGAGCTTCTTCCCGATGGCCGCCATGAGTTCGAGCCGACACCCAGCGAGTTGTTTCGCCATCCTCGCCTCTGCTTCTCGAACATCCTGCGAGACACATGCCAGGTCTTCACGAATGACGTCCTAACAGACAAGTGAACCCGCTCAGTCGCCCCACTTCGGAAGCTCAACCATGCTCATGCTACGCACCACTTCTCCTCCCTGTACTTCTGGTCTTGCAACAGCAACTTCCTTGACAACAGACACGACTGCGGCTTCTCTCTTGGCCTCAGTCTCCAGCAGTTTGCATTCCAGGACCTCCACCTTCTGACTCATGTCTTGTCGTAGCTTTGCCATTTTGTCTTCATCCTGTAAGCGCGTTGACTTGAAATATAACTCCTGACCCTTGAGTTGGTGCTGCGTGCCTTCTATCAGCTGGTCCAGCCGCTCTTCTATCTGGCAGCTCCGCTGTTCCAGGATCCGGACCTCGCTAATAATTCCTCCTTCCTGTTGCTGAGCTTTGGTCTCGGAGTCCTCTTTGACTCTTTGTATCTCCGATTGCTGCTGCTTCAAGCTCGCAGAAAACTACACCGAACGCACTGATTCTTAGCTTACAAGTGCAAGTTTGCGTTCGGAATTGGCCATCTACTGTACCTCCTTTCGCAGTCTCGCCACTCGGCGCTTGACATCTGCACGAATGCGATCTTCTAATGCAGTCGAATGCTCGGAACTAGCTGCCGCCAACTGGACACGCTCCAATTCTTCGACGCGGTGCTGTAGCTTTTGGGCCAATTGCATCTGCGCCGTCAGCACATGCGCCACGAGCCCGAAAGACTCGGGCAACACCACCTGAACATTCCGCCACTTGCGTTCAGTCTGCAGACTCGTCGTAAGAGCCTCCAGCTCCTCATTCATCGCCATATCTCCAGAAATCTCTGCAGTTTGTAGCTTCCAGGCACTAAAGGGTCTCCCTGGAGTTGGTAGAGTTTTAGATTTGTGACGCTTCATCATGAAGCGTACGAACGTACTGTAGTGCTGCATAGTAAACATAAGGGAAAAGTACTTGATCGGAGGTCGCTCGCTAACCGCTAGCAGAGAACGTATTTACATGTATGTTGGAGCTACTCGCCTAGTGAACTGCGCTGTTTGCCCCTCACCACTTTTTATCACTAACCTAGAAATTCCGTCCCAATATCTACACAATCAAGTGGGTGATGCGTATCGATGAGAAAGGATTTTGAGAGAGTAAATACTTCGAAGTAACAATTTCAACGATGCAGCACCTTGCACTTTTGTACAGCAGTCCTCCCAGCCTAAAGTGACGCACCCTTGTTTGCATCTGATACGGAGCGCAATGTACAGTACTAGACAGAAATTGAGAATTGAGCGTTGCCCTGGGGTTTCACGTCATGCAAAAGTAGTTTGTGCAAGGGCTCTCGTTATCTCTGGGACACTGTCATGATCCCACTTCGCCAGGTACATTTTTGCATCACCGATCAATAGAGCCTCGGCATTCCTCCATGCTTCAACCACTCTGCACAACCGTGTGCAATTCTTGGGAGGACCTTGAAGCGCAAAAACAAAGCCCCTTCACGCGAAAACGAGCCCAGCATTATTGTGTTCGAGGCGTAGTGGATTTCAAATTTCTGGGCTCAAAATCTTCACTTTTTCCATCGCGTAGAATGCGCCACAGCAAAGCAAACCCGGCACACAGCAGATCGTTAGACCACAGTTGTATTTCCCCGAAAATAGTCTGACGACGACCAGAAATTCACTGCTGCAAGCACAGTGACGAATAGCTCTACCCCAGAGGTTTAAGTGATGGGATATTCTGTGGAAACAATTCTTATGTGGGCCCTGCTGTTTCTAAGCTTACAGATCAAGGTACATGGCGCTCAACGGAAATGAGGAGCATTGTGAGCCACGAGCAAGCCCAAATGACCCCCCCCCCCCCCCCCCCNCTTCACATCTTCTCAGGCCACGGGGCTTCCGGTGGGATGGCAAAGTCCTCTGGGATAATTCGATCCCCGGTCACGCTCGCGTACATATCCAGTAATGGAGCAACACGCTTTCCATACGCAGCAGCGGAAACTCTCAGACTGAAGCTAGCTACTCGGCATCACGCCCGAAGTGACCAAAATATGATCCTTGCTTCCGGAACATGTAGAGCGTTTTTCCAAGTTCCACCCCGCACGACTTCTCTGGCCACGGATCTCGTGACGGCACGACAAACTTGTTTGGAACCCTGCAATGTCCATTCTCCTCTCCGTACACTTTCAGCGCAGGTGCAACGCGTTTGTTCCACACGAAACCACGAACATCCCAGGCAAAATCCAGCGACTTGAGGATCTCCATATCTCTGGCCGCTTGCTTCACATACCTGGTTCTTGAACGAATCCAGTGGACTCTGAGACCAAGGGGCATCCATCCCCCACGTCTTCTTTGGTCACGGAAGCTCTGACGGTACGACAAACAGTCGCTGTACGAGGCAATCTCCAAATTCCTGTCGGTAAGTCGCCAACGCCGGCAACACTTTCTCCTCCCAGTCGCGCTCGTAGATGCTCGTAAAACAAAAGTCCATCTGCTCTACCTCTGCTTTAGACGCCGCCACTTCTGCTGGGAACGTGTTGAAGGTGCGAAACTTGGCGACCGTGGGTCCCAGTCTCCAGCCCCAAGTACGTCTCGTCCCCTCTCGGGACCGCAAATTTGAATGGGACGTCCAAATGACCGTGGATCTCGTAGTAGCGGCGCAGAGCTGGCATGATGACCTCGTTCCATTGGTAGCCAAGGACGTCTGCCACAAACTCGAGTCTTTCCAGCTCGCGGAGGAACGGACGAGGCAGTCCGATGCCCCCGTCTAATCGCATTCTCCTCAAATTTTGCACCCCCTGGCCGAGTTTGTAGCCCCACATGGATTTGGACCAGCGGTCGTCCTCTGACGGGACGACGAAGTTTGTGTGCACGATTGTGTCCCCATTGAGCTCCTTGTAGGTCTAAAGAATGGCCAGGAGCTTGCTCTTCGGGTCCTTCGTTTTCCACCGGGCAGCATCCAGTTTGTCCTCATCTTGTTCCCCATTGCACTAAAGCGTCGGAGAGACAGTGGGGGGCAGCGGGGGTCACCTGCAGCGCCTTCTTGCTCGCCCACAGCAGCATTGCTGTTAGTCAAATAATGAGCCACCCAAACCAAAACTGTCATTTCGCAGTTCACAATTATACAAAGCTATCACCTCAATTCACAAATAGTAAAAGAAAAATATTGTATCACAGGAGCAAATCGCAAAGAACAAAACGGTGTAAATCCCAATTATACAAATCCCAATCGCAAAACATGCATTTGTGCTGCTGACCAAATCCAGGGTCCTTGATGCGCTATCTGTCAACACGCGCACTCCTGTACGAGCAAGTTTCCATCAATATATCGTGATGGATACATCCACAACGGCAACGACTCACGCAGGTTCTTGCACTCTGCTTCACACTGTCGCAAGTTGTGACTCGCAACCAGCTCGATCGCAACTTCAGCCCAGTAGTTTCATAGGTTTCATTTATCTTGGCACTAGCTGCAGCTGTAACAGCTCACGCCAACTCTCACTATTTGCCGACTCCTGGCACTTCCATACAGCTCAGACTTTCTTTTTCCCTACAACTACTCAAGGCTCACTTCGTTTCCAAGTAAACCCATAACAATTTCGAAATTAATTATACCTGAGGTGACACTCTGGTACGAATTCAAGTCTTTCGCCCCGACTCCGCTGACTCCAGTATCGACCAGCAAGTCCGGACACCATCGTCGATTCCAGTTGAGGCCGTACTTAACTGGATGAAAACGTCTCGTGCCGTGGAAGACGTGTCCCACAACCTGCGCCCGCGTCAACAGACTCGGTTGGACGACGATGCCAAGATGGCAGACGCCCCCGACACTTCAACCCCTGGAGCCCAGGCTCGAACAGCAAATGGTGACGCTGCAGCAACTTCGGGGCGCAAACCCTGCCGTTCCCCTTGCTCCTGCTGCCGCCGGGCCAGATGAGTCGGCCGATGTTCATGATGCAGCAGTAGGCTTTGCAGGTCTAGCAGCAACAGGCCATGAAGGCTCAACAGCAACAACTCATGACATTCATGCATCAACAGTCGCAGATTGAGCGCGAGATGTTCAACAGTCAAGCGCGTGCAAATACACAAAAGCAGAAGGCCGAGCCGCCCAAGTTCAACGGAAAGTCCTCCGAAGACTTCGAGTGTGTGGTTGCTCCACGTTGAGGAGAACTTCAGCGCATACGCGACAGAGCGTGATGCCCCAGGCTCTCGGTTCGTCGACTTGGTTGTTCCGTTACTGGGTACTGAAGCCATGTCGTGGTACAGATAGTTCAAGAACACTCTTGGCGAATTAGCACGAGTGTGACCCTCTTCAAGCAACAAATTCGACTGCGTTTTCGCGACTGAGATTTCGATTACAAGCTGCTGTCGAAGCTCTACAGTCTACGCTTCTCTAGTTGACAGCACGACTACACCTCCAAGTTTATGTTGTTGTTCTCACAGAGCAGGATCGAGCTGCCAGAGATAGTAAAGAGATGATTCTATCAGCAAAATCTACGATCGGACACAAGCTGCCACATCGCGCAACACATTCCGGCGACGCTGCAGGAAGCGATTACGCACGCTCAGCGATTTGGAGATGCCCACACTACGCGGGTGTCCAAGGACAACCGCCGGCTCCGACAGTTGCCAACAAGAAGCAGTCCAAACCAGCAGCAGCCCCAGGGACGCTCAACACGACAAAAATGCCTATCGTTTGTCATCGGGCAGAGACTCCGTACACACTCTGAGAGGCCGAGCTGTGTACGATGTGCACAGTCGAACACAGTCTGGCACATTTTGGTGTCCTTTCTGGTGGATAGCCTCGCCATCTGTAGAATAGCATTGCCATCTGCCCATCAGGTTTCACATCAAAGACAATGCAATTTTGCGTAGAGCGGCCTGTATAATGGCGTAAAACGTCCTGTGCGACAGGAGTGATGGTCGGCCAACTCGTCGATTTTCTCTAAGTCCTCGAGTTATGGCGATTTCCACAGAGTCCTTCATGTAAGAACGAAAGAGCTAAGCTGCTTTAACAATAAAATAAAAACCTTCAGCTTACATTGCTCTTAAGACGTGGCTAAGGAACCTGTACCGGAAGTACTGCATTGCTAGGGTCGTGTCGAGTCCTGTAGGCTCGACATCTAGAATGAGCAGCTCACAGAATAAAATCACGAAGACCCCGCAGTTATAGGTGTCCACCTGCGTGACCCATTCCACTTGTTTGAATCTGTAGCGCTTGGGGGACGGTGGTGTCGGAAGCAGTGGAATAAGCTCAGCGCTAAGATAAGTTCTCAGCGCGTTAATACCCTCTTCGAAATACGGTACACACTTTGGGACTGGTACACAACAAGAAAATGTTAACCACTCAGCGAATCTCACCTGGACGTGTTGACCCTTGCCCATAGCATCGTGAATCATGAAGCTGAAAAACTTGTAGTTTGAAGCATTGGTGTCATGGGTAGCATCTATGAGGAGGATCTCGGGGAAATGCTCGAACGTAGTGTGCATGTGCGACGACTGAATCGAAATACACTGTACGACATTCTGTCCAACATAACGCAAAAGAAAGAGTTAAACCACATTCATTGTACGGCACTTCAATCTGACGGTACCTCCTCACTGGTGTATACACGCGTGACGTTCCCGGCTTTGGCTGAAAAATCCTCAAGAATAGCACGGCTGCGCTCCTCCATAGTGGGGGAAATATAAGATTCCTGCTGGAGCCTGATGACTAAGTTGTGGACATCCTTCATCTGTGGCTCGACATTCGTGTTTATTGAGGGTTACCGGTTTGGTATCGGTTATTAACCGTGAACCGGTTAACCCGAACCGGTCCAATCCGAACCCACGTTGATTACGGTGATTACGGTAAGTTGATTACGCCACCGGTGATTANCTCACTCCCTCCTCTTCGTCCAAGCTTCGTGTCCAAGATCCATACCTTCCATCAGTGTTCTCGGCTATATACTCCAGTATTCGCTTTCGATTAGCTCCGGCGCGATGAAACGTGCGGACTGTAGCAAGAACGTTCTCGTCTGAGACTTGCCGAGCCTCGTGATAGTTTTGATAAACCTCGCGACTGACCTCATGGTTATGCCCCGTGACCTGCTTTGTAATACAAATTTCCCAATCACCGGTTTCCTTAACACAGGCATTGATCTACGCAACACACCAGTGAGTACCTCGTGGATCACCAGCACACAAAAACATGAAAAAGGTTCACCTGCGCAGGACATCCGATCTTCCTCGAGTGCTGGTTGGGGCGCGCGCCACGACCTCTGCCAGTTCTTGGCGATCCGTGGTGTGTGCACACGTAGGTCTTGTTGTAGAATAACACCTCCTCCGGGATCTCCTTGCACGGGGCTCGACTCGTGCGAATCCGCGCATTCCGTTGGCGAACGGGGGTGGCTGTGCGAACAGAGTACAGCTGCGCGAAACGAAACGACGGTACTTAGAACCAACCTGATACCTACGCACAGTCCAAGACTGTGACACATTCCAAGCACGTCAGCACATACCTGGTACGTCCGCTTGGAGTACCTCCCCAAGTAACGCTCGAGTTCATCCCAGTCTGCGAACAGTTTAACATCCAGCTCTGGAACATCCACGAGATCATCACGAGGAACAACATGGAACGTGTCGTCTTCAGCAGTTGCCGTAGAAGATGATGCGTTCATGTCCTCCCCCGAATCAGTCGAGGTGGCTGAAGAGGCAGCTTGCCTGGAGGATCATGCCGGACGCAGCGAAGACCTCCCCTTTCGTCGTTTCTTGTGTTTGCTTGCATTCGGGTGACCCCTTCTACGTTTCTTCGAGGCACGTGCATTCGCCGGTTGTGGGCTCTCTGAGTCTGCGCCACTCCCGCCCTGCTCCTGACTCCATTCGCTGTCAGAGGAACTGTATTCCTCACTCCCACTGCTTTCCACAACCTCCGTCGGCGTACGGGCGTGACGGCGCGGCGTCCCGGGGCGTCGGTGCGGCATCGTGGCGGTCCTGGCAGCGACGATGCTTGCAGCGCCTGTGCTGCTGTGTGTGGCGGCTCGGATTTCGAATGAGGGCGAGGGGGGGGATCGGCAGCCACCAAATTCTACCGAGCAGGAGTGATGGTCGGCGGTTTAGGTCAAAACCATATGCGTTGAATAGGGGATACACTGTCCCCCTGTGGCCCCGCCGATGGCCCTTTTATAAAGAGTGGCTCCCACTCTCATGCTCATCGGGGCGCCAGCCGGCTGAGCTAATTACTTCTTTTTTTTTGCACCCCAGCATTCCCTCGATCGGGACACACTGGAGCAATATGACCCGGCTGGCCACACCGATGATAAAGAGAGTGGCTCCGTACACAGTTTATAAAAGGGCCATCGGCGGGGCCACAGGGGGACAGTGTATTCCCTATTCAACGCATATG
>LGTU01001130.1:0-11504 GCA_001314425.1 Phytophthora pluvialis | reverse complement strand
CACTCTTAGCACTGCCAAATGAACCTCGCTAGTGAGCTTCGAGTCCACCGACAGGCATAATCCACCCAAAAAAGCTTATCCAGACGCTTACCGTGAAGCCGGACATCGCTCTGTGCGCTTGAGAGGAAAATCTGTTCTGTTTTGTGTTGCCCCTTCGGGCTTATGTCCTAATATTCAATTTCTATCAAGTATACAAATATCTAGTGAACTATGATCCGTTACGGATCTTCTGGATACATAGCAACCGACGATCCGACCCGTCGAGCCTTCACAGGATCCCAACGAGGGCTAAAACGGTCGCCGAGGTTTCGCATAGGTCGTCGAGTCCCTGAACGATCGCACTCTGGCCTAGTGGGTGCTGAACGAGAAGAAAAATAGCGTCGGGTTCCGAAACCACTCGAGAGGCCAAATCAAGGTCGTTTGGACTGAACACGACTCCTAGTTCAGGTTCCGGTATCCGTCAGTGTCGAAGTAAGGACCTCCTTGGTTCAGTGACATCCTGACCATAAATCTTCTCAGCGATCCGTCGTTAGTGACTCGGTCTGACCAACCACTGGTCGTAGACCCCTCCAATCGCACGACCAAGCCTTCATTGACTGGGCGCCTGCTAGTCGGTACACATCAGCGGAGGCCTTCGGAAACTGGTGAATCCCCACCAATGTCGCTAGAGCGGTGTACACCACCCGCTCTCCCTTGCGGTGCTTGGTGGATGATCTGCGCAGCGTAGGCTCTCGCGCGCTCCGTGCAGTCGCCTCCTGTTGCGCGCGGTCGATCCTCCGCTTGTGGAAGCTCCAAGCGCTTAAGCGCCGTAGCCTCTGTCGCCGACAGGCTCTTTTCGGCGGCCAGTTTGATGATGCCACTCTCGAAAGTGGGAGAATGCACAAATTTAGACGAGGGTTTCAGGTACTCTCCCATAATTGGGTTGTCAGCCACAACCGAGTCCAAGTGAAGGCGTACCTCGATCAGGGTCGTCGCTTCACACTGTAGCCGGTTGATCTCACTTGTACTCCAAGCTCTGCCGAGGATACTACATTGGCAGTCTGGGTCACACCAGAACTGGATCCGTTCTCAAGGTACGGTAACGTTGCAACAATGAGTGACTATTGTTGCTGGATCTTGTTAACGTTGTTCAAGTAACAATAACTGACTATATCATATATGCTACAGTGAATGTGTGCACGCTATGACGACCTCTTACAGAACCAAGAAAAGTTGTGCGTGGTGGGCTCGTGATTTGGCTTGGCTGGTTCAAGATTGGTCAAAGGTTACAGGCCGACCAGTTGAGATTTTCGCACACGAGACTGCATCAAACGGCAGAGCAGCTAATCAAGTACAACATCGTCTCGTGCAGCTAGCCAGCGAAGTGGTTACTAGATATGTGTCGTGCTGCATGCAATCTCAGCTTTGCAGAGAAGACGCGAGCAAAGAGATTTGCATTAATCAGGTGGTGGGATTTCTTGCGGAAGATGCATGGTTGAACGACGCCGTGATCAGTTATGTCGTCGATTGTTGTCGAGAGAAAATTCCCGAACCCGCCTCGACTCAAGCTGTTCTCGATGAAATTCACCGTGCTGCCTGTAAACCACGCTAGCAACCACTGGACACTAGTTATTGTCGCAGTGCAACGTTATGAAGTTTTGCGTGTGCACTTTTACGACCCCGTTTTGGGTGGACTATACAAAGAGAAGATGGAGGCGATATGGAGCACCAAATTTCTACCGTATCTCCGAGCGTGGCACTCACAATGGAACCCAAACAAAGGGGGGGGGCGCGAGGTGTATCCATTTCCATCGCGCATTGACATGGAATGGGAAACGTCCCCTACACAGCCGGACAGAAGTAGCTGCGGTATAATGGTTGCTGCAATGGCGTATTCGTTTCTCCACGGAGGGCGAGGATTCACGGCTGACGTTATTACGAAGGACGTGGCAAAAGTGATGCGCGTGCGGTTGCTATGGGTAATCATGTGCAGGTCACTAATCAAGGCCGTTGATATAGATGATAAAAAAGAAGCGGCGAAGATAGGAAAGCAACTTGTAAATGCGTTCGTCAAGGGAAGTAAGAAAGTATGGAACTGAGACAAAGATATACTGTTTTGCTATTAATAAGAAGGAAAGCAATAACGTCCCTTTGGTCGGTTGCGCCTCCGACCGAGTTAACTTGGCGGTTAACAAGTTCTTAACCGAACACGAGCCGCTGTTTCAGAAGGTTAACAGCCTAATGTCTCAGCGACGCCAGCCCAACAACGCCGCTGAAGCTGCACTACCCTCCACGCCAAGAAATGAAACGCGACGCGCTAGTCATCGACCTACGCAATGCTGGAGCGGTACGTGACCTTGCGGCCGCACACCCGACTTATGGAGGCAGTGGAGGCCTTTGTCCCAACTAGTAGCGAGCATCAGAGACTGGGGTGTGTGCTGCGTCATCTACGGAACCTCGACAGTGTGTGGCACCACACCTGGTTCCCCATGGATGGCCTTGCGTTCAGCTTCATGTCTACTCCTGAAATAGTCAAGTGCTGCTTGTAGCGAGATCACCAAGTCTTCCGGAATGACGTAGCTGTAGCAGTAGGAAGCTGCCCGTTGTCGTGTAACCTCTCGTACGCGCCTAGACCGTCTACGCAACGTTTGCTCATTCATGATGCACGGGTACTTGTCAAAATGTCGATAGCATCTTTCAGTCGGGACGTGTTGAGTGCCCACGTATTGACGTCGCTAACTGTGGCCGTTAATCCCTTGGGATATTCAACCGCAATATACCGAGGTACTGCGGCGACTGACGCCCAATTCTGTCTTAGCTTCTTCCTGGGATTCCCTCGTACGGGACGCTGCAGATTTAGCTCCACACCGCTCTTGTTTCCGTCAGGTCCGGTACTTGTGACTAATTGAATACGCGTTGTGTCGTTTTGTCCGATATCAGCAGCATTAACAGCTTCTACTCCTGCTTCTGCAATGATTCGTTGCGACGTTTCGGAGATATCAAAATCCCTAACGAATTTTGCGACAGAGTTGTCTCTTCATAGGCAGAATACGTGGGAGGTGCAAATGCGGACAACGGCATCTCCGCCGCAGTCACTTCCGAGCATTCGCCAGCAGGTTCAGCTATACTCGCTTTGCTTACTGAGTTGTATTTTGCTGCTGGCGTTGTTGACGTTGCCCCTGCCACTAACGTTGCTGAGACCGACAACGTTGCTGCATCAATTTGGTCCTCTTCATCCAAGCTATCATACCTCTGCTCCATTTCTCTCATCAGCTCTAGCACATCAGTACAATTGGTTGGGTCCATTTCGTAGACCTCCTCACTCGAGCCGGTGGCTTCTTTATTTCTGCTAGAAACAGACTGAGTAGCCTCCATAGCATTTGCTACTATTGATTCCCAATTCGCCAAGGCCTTGCAGAACTTTACGCTAGAAATACTTTGCAGGTGATTCAACACCGGCTCGAACACCGTCTTTGCAAACGTGTATTTCTCCTCAACCGACAGTATAACCACATTTCCGTTTTCTTGTCGACGAAGCCGCACATAAGCAACGCGAGTTTTTGAACGCTGTTCGAGTTTGATGGTGGTACCGTCGGATTGATCGGCCAACGTTGCACAAGACTCTGTGCATGAACGAGCCGCAATCTTCAGCCTGATCAAGCTGATAACTGAGTCAATTGATGATGCCCCCTCTTCAATCTGTCCGTAAGTTTTAGATGCCTCAGCCATGCTCCAGCGAGAAGGAATTGTCATCCTTGGCAATTCTTCGAATCCATGCCCATATCGACAAACGAACATCACGTGTTGGCACGGTAGTCCTTGGCTCGTCGCAAACAAGCACGTACACGTCCACTCAATATCGCTGCATGAGTACGTATTGCTTCCCACGAAAACATCACATGTCGAAAGCTTATCGTTTCGTTTCTCACATGAAACGCCTTTCATTGAAACCATGAACAAATCCCACTGACTGCGAACCTTAGCCAATACATAGTCACTCATCAACGCGGCAGCTCGCCGCAAGAAGACAGGAACAGTGTCCAGATTGCGCGACCTGCAGTTGTGTCTATGAAGGGACTGTAAAAATTGGCGCGAGGTGGTGCCTTGGTGTTTGAGAACACTAGCAACAGCTTGATCAACTGCAGTCTTCTTCCCGAGGAGTTGTTTCAGCAAGTGCCAATTTGATTCAATTTGATTCGTTGTGGTGTTTCCGGCAGTGAACACCTTATTCCGCAAATAATTAGACCACATGTCACGGTGGTCCTTCCAGTTCTTGTCAAAGTATTGGCGAGCGGCTTTGTGACTTCCTTCACAGAAAGAAGAAAAGTCATTGTACGTTCGGTCAAAAGATGCCGATGTGTTACTAATAACAAAGCACACAAACCCACGTCAGTACGTTAACGTTGTCCGTGAATGATAACGTCGCACGTTGCCTATACAACATCATTGCAAAGAAGCACTGGACGGTATCTTGGTCTGCAATTCTCAACTTGAACCGACTCCCTACCAGCTTCTTCCAGTACATGATTGCGTGGAACTGGCACAGCAACACCTTGGTGGATGGAAAACACTTTACGAAGACGCTCCACTCGACGAAATGCTTGTCGATGACGAACGTCTGAATTTTCATCCACGACTTATTTGTGGTCTTGAAAAACTCAAATATTTTCTCTAGCGTGACCGCTTTCTCGTTCAATGACATAAAGTCCAGAACAGGAAAGCCACGACCACTTGGCGTTGTTGCCACAAGACTCCCTTTGTATAAGTAAAAACAGAGCGGTTAGCATCAAGCAGTCTTTACATAACGTCGCTAAACCTTTTGCAGCCTTACCAAGAGGATATCCAACGTTGTTGGCTCCGTGCGTCCAGTCTAAGGTGAGTGACTCTCCCCACTGCTCGAATGCAACCTTCTGAACAGCGGTCTGCACGACGATCGCACAGGTGACATCCATTTGGTCCTGAATAACCACCACATCACTCCCGTCATGTGCTGCCAGGCAGCGAGGCGTAGCTTGAGGCGAGACTGTGCGCTGCCTCCACCTTGCCGTTTTCTGATCAAATTGCGAACAAGTTGAGAGCTGACTGGACGACCTTACGGTATCAAAAAAGTCAAGTACATTAGAATAATTTCTTCAACCAACAATCAGCTCACTTAAAAATAGCAAGAAGTCGCCTTACCCGTTTTTCCACTCATGTACCCCGCAATCTTGCCGGAGGAAACGTTGTTCTCGTGAAGAGCTACAACCGTCTCAGCAACGGGTCCGTGGGTGGGTACGTCGTTCCCGCGTGCACTGGTACCAGCCAACTCGGTAGCGTGATGGTGCATGCGCCATTCCCACCTCAGCTGGCTACTGGGTTGCCAACTCTGGTAGAAAAGGACTGTGACGACACCGCCGACGAACTTTTGCCTGATACCGGAGAAGACTCTGAGCCTGAGGTCGTAATGACCAGCAGTAGTCTACCGGTGACGAATCTTGAAGTGAATGGGTGTCTCGCCCAAGTTACTGGCGGAGGTGGCAGCTTTTAGAGTGCTCAGTGTGAGTTAGGTCGTTTATTTAACTCTCAGCCAGTGACTTTTGTGGCGGATCCTGTGTCTCGACTTCAACAATATCTGGTTCAGTGTATGCGGATTGAGATTGACGAAGCGGAAGAGGACGCTACTGTGTTTTTCCATTAGAGAAGTGAGCTGTTACGCGATCTCCGAGATTAGCTGGCGGCCCTCCCAGAGTTGCGAGATCTCAGCCCCAGTGCAGACCTATCAACAGCGAATGTGGGAGAACCCGGTGTTACGACTCCGGTCGCCTTCACGAGAATCTGTTCCGAACATACTCGTGTTTTCTGGGTGATGGGAATGCGGTTCCAGCCCCAGCTTGGGGTGTGGTCTGTGACTTGGATGTAGGCGAGGCTCAGCGAATTGCCCAGAAATCCAGGCCTATACCTCCACACCATCTCAGCAAGGTGTACGAATTGCTCAAAAAATTCTGGAGACGGGGCTCATCGAGTACTCTGACTCAGGTTTGGCATCCCCGATCGTTATCGTGATGAAGAATAATTGCGTCGACATTCGGCTGTGCATCGACTACCGACTGGTGGATCAGCTAATCAAGCTTATGCACTATCCTCTACCTTTGATCGACGATCTGTTGATTAGGTTTGAGAATGCAATGTGGTTTCTCAGTTTGGACATGGAGAGTGGGTTCTGGGCTGTGCCGATGCCTCCCCGAGCGAAGCACATATCAGCTTTCATTCGCCCGCTAGATCGCTTTCAGTGGAAGCGAATGTCATTTGGACTGAAGAATGCGCTGCGCATTACCAGCAAATGCTTGACAATTGTCTCTGGGGTGTCGTTCGGCTCCCACCCGGTGAAGAAGCTCGGGTGGGTCCAGATGTCTTGGAATTCCTAGGGATTGAAGTCGATCCTCCGGTTAAGGAAAGCCAAATGCGAGTACTGTCTAAGGGAATGATTGTTTTCCGAAGGAACATTCCAGCTCCACCCGAGTTAAACCCAGTTCTGGGACGAAGTTCCTACATTGCTGATATCGCGTATAGAGTTGACACCTGGGAGCAGCTATGCGTCGACCTCGATCGGTTGTTGGATCGGTAAAGGTACTGGGGGATTTCTGTGAGTTTGCCCAAGAGCGAATTTGACAAGAAGATGATCTCATACATGTCTCATGAAATTGGGACTGAGGGGATCCGTGCTAACCCAAAGATCGCTAAGGGCGTACAAGCTCTCCCGTTTTCGTCGACTTTGAAAGGCGTCGAGTCATTTCTGGGAAGTTTGAACTATTACAATAAGTTCATCGAATACCTCCCAATTGTAGCTTCTGTCCTGTACGAGCTGCTGACGGACGAGCAGATCCGGGCTGGTCGAGACCTGAGCTGAGCCAAGGAAGCATTTGGGATTCTGAAGCGGAAGATCGTTTCTACACCACTCCTCAGACACCCAGTCAGGGAAAAACCAATTGTGATCATTGTTCACGCGAATCCCTGAGCTGTCAGTGCAGTGCTGGACCAAGAATACGATGGAATTATCCTTCCTGTTCGCTTTACTGGGAGAGTGCTCCATGGCCAAGAACTCCGATATCATCCGGCTGAAAAGGAGATTGTCGCCTTACTCCGGCTTCTCAGAGTCTTCTATACCATGTTGACCGAAAGCAAGCTGCTCAAGGTATATACGCGATATTCGGTGCAGAAGTGGATTTTCCGGTCTCGGTCTTTGGAAGGACGTTCCGAATAGTGGGCTGCTCGATTGGCCCATTGGCCTTTGGAAGTTCACAAGATCAAGTCCGATGAGGATGGCCGGCCGCAATCATGGGAGCTGGTATCACTCCCCGAGACCAGCTAGACAAGATCGCTGAGAATCTTACCCCAACCAAGGGATGCGTTGTTCGAGCACCACCAATAAGTCTGGAGATGCTCGAGGCGGATTACGAAGGCTGGTTGCTCAGTTTCGGTGGAGCAGCTAAACTTTCTGATCGACGTGGTAGCTCCGGCTGTATTTTGTGGAAGCTCCCGTCTTGGGAAGTAGTCGAAGCGCGTGGTTTTCATTTCGAAGATATCACGGTGAATGAAGCTGAGTATCATGGCCTGATTTAAGGGACTCGTGTGGGTCTCATATTTGGTGCTGATCGGTGATTCTAGGATCGCTATTCAGCAAGCTCAGGGTCTGATCCAGGGTTTGAAGCCTGGACTCCAGCTGTTGCTCGGCGAGTTTGAGTTGCTTCGTCAAAAGTTCCGGTCTCTGAAGTTGGTTCATGTCAAACGTGAATTTAATGCGGAGGCTGATTATATCACAACCAAGACTTTGGAAGCTCGTCACCCTTTAGTTGTTGATGATCCTGTGCAGTTCGCTCAGCTCAAGCAGCTGAACCTCATTCCTGAAAAGCTGGATAAGATGGTTGAGACCAAACCGCTGGAGCTGGGAGTTAGACCAAGTTCAGATCCGGAAGCCAAGCGAGTAATGGCAGAGCAAATGTGGGTTGAAGAGGCAGCTGAACCCATGGACCGACGGCTTAGCTATTTGTGGTTACACAGAATCAAGCCCGTGTCGCAGGAACAATTGCCACCAACGACGTAGGTGCCAAGGTATCCGAAGCTAGAAACCACTCGGTCGAAGAGACAGCTGTACCGATATTGGAGACGTATTCCGCTGGAGACGCCACATCGGCTGCATCGACAACTGAACGCTGGTAGCATATTCTGGCCCACCAAGAAGCTGAGCTCTGGACAAGAAACGTGAGTGCTTATCTGAAAGGGGACCTGGCGAAGTTGTCGTCTGTCGAAGCTGAAGAGATGGCTAAAGTGGCCGACCAGTTTGCGCTCGACTCTCGTGGAGTGCTGTACTATCTGAGTCGACCCACACCGAGCCAACCTCGGGATACGGCTGGTAATCTGAGATTTGTAGTCGCAACCGCGCTCCGGCAGGATTTCCTACAACTGAGCCACGAAGTCTTTCAAGGTGGACATCAAGGGATAACTCGGACTTTTGAGCGATTACGCCAAGAGTACTATTGGCCTAGACTGTACGCTGATGTGGAACATCGCGTCAAGGAATGTGTGGATTGTGTCACAGCCAAAGGAGTATCGCCAAACCCCGGGCCATCACCAGGCACTATTCTGGCGATCAGGCCTTTTGAGGTGGTATCCATGGATTTCGTTACACATCTGCCAATGTTTGACGGTGGCAATGTGTTCCTGCTATTGTTCCAATGTTTACTCTCGGGGTTTGTGATTTGTCGACCGGTGAGTGTTACCACAGCTCAGGAAGTTGCTGAAGCTTACATGGAATGTGTGGTCCAGAGGTTTGGGGCTAGCGTTGTGCTTCGTCATCCCAGGGATCCACGTTTCAACAGTGATGTGTTCACTAAGTTCCGAGAGATGTTGGACAGTCAACAGCGAGCAACGTAGGCATACCGACCTCAGGCCAATGGCCAACAGGAAAGGTCCGTGCAGACTGTAGTCCGAGCTATCCGAGCTTACGTCTCAGAACCAGACCAGAGCGACTGGGACGACCAAGTGGAGAAGTTGATGTGGGCTCTGAACACACCCTTCGACGCTATTCGTTTAGACACACCGTTTTACTTGGTTCACGGCTGGGATCCTCAGAGTACGGTTTCAGCTATGTTGGGATCTCCGCCCTCAGGATTGGATTAGCAAACTGCGTACGAATGGCGTCGAAAGATACAACGTCAGTACGAGTATGCTCAGGCCTGGGCGAAAGGCCTCCAAGCAAAAGCTAAGCTGAAGCGTTCCGAGGCTCAGACTAAGATCTGGCGAGAGCTGTCCAATCGACTCAATAATGGTTTCGAGGTTGGAGACGCTGTCTGGTTATACCCAGCGCGAGTTCAGCCACCTCTTCCGGACGACGACGTCATCCAGCCGCAGAAACCTGGATCTACTTGGCTGTAGTTCGACATAAGGGACCAGAAGCTGCCGCATCAGACGTTCGGTTTCCCGAACATCACGCCGATGCGCCAGTGGAATTCGCACCTGCATCGCCGCTGGGACCCGATTGCCTACACTGGGCTAATTGCCACAAAACCATGAGATCGCATGTCGCAAGATAGCGTTCAGACTATCACCTTCTTCGACTTCTCGGACATGTCGCAAGGGTTCATACCAATGCTGGTCCAAGCCATTGATTTCATGAGCGTCTGGCGTCGTGCCTATCAGGAACGTCTTCACTGGGTGACCATCGCTCCAGACTTCGACTACCAAGCTTCGGCCGAGCTTCGCGCGATGCCAGAGATCGCCAAAATGTACCGCGAGCGCAAGGAGCGCAGCTCAGACTTCGAGGCGCACCGACAGGAGCTGATGCGAGACGTGGAGGCGACCTAGGGTTCCAGTGATCGCATTTGGTTCGAGCCTTGCCTCTGGGTCGCCCCCAAGCATCCGTGTCACTGGATCCTTCGTGACCCAGCTCTTAACATTCCGTTGGCAACGCAGCTCGAAGCCGTTGACGAGCGCGAGCCTGTGCGAACTCAGTGGGCCAGTCGCCGCTCGGATGACTACTTTCTGGAACTTGCATCCAAAGAGCTCTGTGGCTAACACCTCAACGCCAAGGAACGGGCTGAGAATCGGATCGAGCCCGACTCTGCTTACGATCGACCAGAGCTCACTCAAGTCTTCGCTAACCTCGCTGATGCTGATGAAGACGATGAGGATTGATCAGGCAGCTATGTCGGCTCAGCTCTTTTAACTTGCTTCTTGCCATTAACACCGCTACAGAATGTCCTACATCATCTTTGCACCTCCGGTTTTCGGCCCTTCCAGCTTTCAAACCCCTTCGCCATGTCAGGCTTGAAGTACGCCCAAACCAACTTCATCAAATTCACTCAGTCAAATCCAAAGTACAAAACACAATTGCGACTTCGCCACATAGGTACCAGTAACACACACACAGTTCTCGGAGGGGACATCCTCTACTGAACACCAGGCTCAGTAAGAGGTTCATCTCCAGCTTGAATAGCTTTGAATCGTGCTTGTGCTCTGGTACCCTTGTTGAAGTCGTATAGCATTGCTCCACAATTCAGCTGAGACATAGGAAGCCATTCGAGTTCCGGGTATCCCTTCCATTTCACCAGATATTCCCGAACTTGTCTTGAAGTCCGAGTTCGCTTAACCCAGCAAAGATCCCGAATCGCTTCCACCTCGTACACATTCTCAGCTTCACTTGGACCTTCGACGTCTTCATGCAAAATAGCTGCATTCAGACCATCTTCTTCGGCAACTTCAACATCAGCTGTGGGACGGTCTGGGAAAAGTGCACGCGGCTTGAGTCGACTGATGTGAACCCAAGGGCACAGTTTAAACGCAGATCCCTCGATCTTCGGCTTACAGCGGAAGTCGTCGGAAGTCTAGATTATCCGGAACGGGCAATGCCCCAGACGAGCAAATTTCTTGGTCAGCCCAGGTGGAATCGTGGGCTTGGCACGTCTGGACTTGGTCAAGGCCTTGACCGGTGCTTTGCCCAGAGTCTCCGCTAGCTAAGTCGCTGGGCTTTTGCCACCGGAAGCTGAACCGCGTCGCCGTTTCCCAGTTGCACCTTGCTGAGCCCGAGTTGTCACCGTGCTCGGAGCCTTGGGTGCCTTCCCACGGAAGGACTTGTCGCCAGAGTCATCATCACTGCTATCCGACGAGATGAGTGACATGAAGGAGTCCAAGTCGCTGGAGTCCGAGCGTGGCTTGGCCGGAAGCGGATGCTGCAGAAAATATAGGCGCATATCGTCTGCAGATCGCATGCACAAGGGCAACTTCAACCTGCCCTATATCAGCCAATCAGAACCGCCGAATCGTGGGGATCAACCAATTACATCACAGGATCCACACTAGGTACGCACTTGTGCGTACCTCCAGCACAACATCACCGCGGGCACGTCCCACGGTAAGGACCCGGTCAGGCAGGCTGCGAAGTGTCAATCGCAACACCCCCACTCAATTTGCAGTCTACTCGAGCATTCCGGTGATATTGCTGCGTTCGAGTAGGTAGCGAAGAGTCTTGGTTGATAACCCCTTGGTCAGGA
>LGTU01001129.1:0-15978 GCA_001314425.1 Phytophthora pluvialis | reverse complement strand
GACGGCAGCTTGTTGCCGCTCATGTTGCCGTTGTGGCGGCACTACATGTCGGTGTGGACGCACACGCTGGCTGCTTTAATGGGACTACCAGTGGTCGTGGGCATACCACAGCTCGCGGGCAGCAGCACGGCGATGGTGGTGACGGTCGTGGGCGTGGTGATGGCGACTCTGGTAGACGGCATCTTGCTGGACCTGATCGGGGTGTTCGCGCCGCTACCATAGCAGCTCGTGGTGTCGGTGACGACGCAGAAGATGGTGGCGCTGTGGTTGGTGCCGGTCGTGGACGTGATGGTGGCGACTCTGGTGGACGGCAGCTTGCTGGACCTGACCGGGGTGTTCGTGATGCTGGGTCTGGTCGAGGTGGCGAAGGTTCTGGCGGACGGCAACGCGTTACGGCTGGTGCTCGTGCAGGTAGCGTGGCAAAGAAACCAAGACGACAAAGCGCAGGTCCTGCAGATCAAAACAACGCGACTCCGACAGCATCGACTAGCGCCGCAACAAGTACTACGCCTCGCAATCGCACTCCACCCACACCAAGTATTGAGCACCTCTTGCAGAAGAAGATGGTGGCGTTTTCGCCGTCAAAAGAACCGTGGATGCAAAAAAACAAGATTTATAGGTGTGTGGGCACCGCCTATAGTGTCGGTCGGGTATGTCGTCGTGTCAAGAAATCAAAGAACGGCGCTATTCTGCAAGTTATGTGGCTTGATACCCAGTTTTAAAATGCTGTGGAAGCGCTCGCTGTGGCGGCTGTACAACGGGGTATCGAGAATTACCAGGCCCTTGTCCGCCAACCCGATAAGCCGGCATGGCGTGATTTGACTGACACGGTGGTGGAAGGGGAACTGAATCTTGATTTACCGCTTGACGAACTCGAAATTGCGTCTGATGAAGAAGGCTACGAGCGGTACGATCGCGAATGGTGTTTGCCAGCGAGTCTTGCAGAGGTCGAAGCGGTGGAGAGTATGCGTTTCGAGCCCGAACTGGAAATGGAAGCCCCCAGCGACCTGTACGCGCACACGGATGACAGCACTACGACACGATTACTACCCGAATACAGTCATCTATTTTCACACTCGGCCTCTTCGAGCTTCTTTGCCTACATCCCAGTCTACTTTTGGAAGCAAGTTGTCCTAGAGACAAGTCGGTATGCAGCTGCCAAGGAGATTCGAATCACCACGCCGTTCACTATGGAAGAGCTGATGGCGTTTCTCGGCATTATGTTCTACATGACCCTCACTGACAAAGGAGAGTATTCTAACTACTGAGGGCCCCAGACCGAAGACGCGATCTTCGGTGGGGCTTCTACCGGCTTGAGCAATGTGATGAGTCTACGTAGATTCAAGTTGATCCGCCGCTGTTTTAGTTTTCGCGCTGAACCCGGTATGGCGACCCAGCAGCCCGTATTCGACCCTTGCTGAATCTGCTCAAATGTACCGGTGGTCGATACGTTGCAGTAGGCCGTGATCTTGCTTTAGACGAAGCCAGCATTGCTTGCCGGTCCCGCCACGGACGGCACCTCATTGTGTACAATCCACAAAAGCCTGGTGGAAAGTATCACTTTAGAATGTACGTGGTGTGTTGCTCGACCACGTGGATTGCTCTGAACTATCGTCTCCATTGCAACAATAGTGACATTGCTGATCGCCTGCAGAATGTGGTGACCCAAGCCGAGATGCAGCAGCTACGCGAGGAGTTAGATGATGTCCAACAAGTGCGCAAGCATGTACTAGAGATGATACGACCATACTTATATTCCCGTCGGATTATTAACATGGACAACTACTATACAAGTGTCCAATTGTTGATGGATCTGCGGCTGAAAGGATTGTACGGGCGAGGAACAGTGCGGGGAGGAAGCAAGCATTATCCGAAGCACACCATCCTGCAAAAGGAGGAGTCNACTGATCCGTCCACCACAACGACGGTGACTCGACGAATTGGGGCTTCAAGTCGTCAGTTCCCTGCTCCAACCTGTATTTTAAAATACAATCAACACATGCAAGGTGTTGACCGGTTAGACCAGATACGTGCAAGATTTTCACTCGCCGACGGCCATTCCTACAAACGGTGGCATAAAAATTGGCACTAGCAATCGTCGATATCGCGCGCTCCAACGCATACTTGACACGGTGGATGGCAATTGACACTTCAAGAGATCGAGACCCCCACAGAACGTTCCTTACGGANTTCAGATCGAGACCCCCACAGAACGTTCCTTACGGAGTTAGTGTCTGAGCTAATTTCGGGTAGGTGGAAAGAAGCGCCGAGTGACGGCAGGATGGCTTTTGGTAGCAGTGTCGCCAGAGAAACTATGGTTACAGCCACTGCTACTCCCCCAAGCAGTGGCTACACTACGGCAAGTGTTCACAGCCTCCAGACGCAGTGTGAGGTGATGTCTTCGAAGCAAATATTCAAGGGCAAGGGCAGAAGAAAACGAGAGTGCGTTGTCTGTCGCTACGAAGGCAGATACCCGACAGAAGTAACCGATTACTGTCTGACTCATTCGGTGTGCCTTTGCAGAGTTGTGCGTGGTGCCGTCGACACTGCATTCACCTGCCCACAGAGCACTTGGACCTGCTGGGATAAGTACCACCGCTTCTATTTTCCCAATGGACTCTTCAGCGACAAAGGGAATCTACGCAGGTCTTCAACGTTGGCCAAGATCAAGGCACAGCATCAATCCGATGTCAACACTGCTACACGACCGACCCCTGAAGGTCCAGCCAGCCAGCAACGTACACCAAGCCAGCAAAGTGCATCGAGCCAGCAACGTACACCCAGTCAATGAAGTCCAGCGATCCAACATGGTAGGGTCGCGCGACAAATTTTTGAATAAACATGAAGTATGAGTCGACAAACGTGATCTTCAAATCCAGTGTATCTCTCTTGACTAAACTATATTAAATGACGATCCTAAACGTCAGTGCACATATCTTGATTTAAGTATTGTAAACCATCAACTTATTTCAACTTCCGTATATATATCTTGATTAAACTATTGCTGTTGCTCCCCATCGTCTGCCGTCCCCAACACCGTCCGATGGCCATGTCCAGTGGCTTGTCATTGGCCGGCTGCGCGACGCTCCACGAAACTGCTCCGGAATTCGCTGCCATCACCTCAACGAGACATTATAAACGCCAGCAGCAGCGTGTCATGCTACTGGTTGCTCAGCCGGTTCTCGCATGGTCACTGCCAGCTCCTGTAGCTGGCCATCATCATCGGCGACACGCGTACTTGCAAGCCTCCACCATCGCCATCACCACCGGGAGCACGTAGTACGCTGTGATGCAGCAGGAGATCGTCAGCAGCAACGGTAGCGAAGACGCCACGACGCCGGCCCCGACGACCTCGGTAGAAGAAGACGAGACCATCCAGCGTCCTCTGACGCAACAGGAGATCATCATCAGCATCGGCAGCGAAGACGCCGCGACGGCATCGGAGGAAGAAGACGAGACCATCCAGCGTCCTGTGACGGAGTAGGAGATCGGCAATAGTAACAGCAGCGAAGACGCCGCGATGCATCGTCCAGCATTTGTCAACTCTGGAGGAGCGTCGTCACCAACATCGCGTACTTCCACAGCAGCGACCCGAACCCCACAATCACCAGTACGTTGCCGTCTTTTTCTACTACTTCGTCTTGTACGTGTAGATCGGAATCGGCGGGGACCTCCAGCTTCCGCGGCCGTACGTAGTTTCTGCTAGTTTCCACTTGGCGCAAAAACTTCTTCGGCAGGATTCGCGATGACGCGGGCAGTAGCGAGAGGTAGATATAATCAGACGCGCTCTTGGCATCAGACACAGTTCTTGTTGTACGACGAGTTTTGCTGTTTCATCGAACAGGAAATCATTCAGGAAAACCATTGACGCGCCTTGGAAAGGTGGGGTCGACGAAAGTGGCATGTCGAGTACATTTCCTTGGTGCAGGATTACTTTATGAAGAAGTAGCACTCACTGCATGCGTTCGCAAGCACAAGACACCTCTGCTAACCAACTCCGGTCGTTTTTCGATGCCCAAACACTGACGCGCATTCGTTTGGATCGCAAACTGAGCCGCAACATTCCCCAAGCCAGCTCCAATATCTAGAAATACGTCATCTTGCTGCACGTTCCCAATCATTTGAATCACACTCGAAACCGCAGTAGGCAGCACCTCTCCTGCATTCTCATCGATCTTGCCCGCTTGTTGGCGAACGTCAGCGGCCGAAACACCGCTGAAAATATCACGGACGGCTCTTTCCGCTTGGCTCGGGTCCAGAAGAGGGAACCTCTTCATTTGAGGAGATGCCGTCGTCATCATGGAGAAAAAACAGGGTGGGAACCGCGCCAGATCCCTTCCGTAGGTGCGCTTGAGCACACGCAGTCGGTTCTCAAGCTCTTGGGCTGAATACTTGCCCCACATGGTGCGCGCCACCTTCTTCCACTCTACTCGCTGGCGCTGGGACTCATACTCGAGCGCAAGCACAATGAGCCTTTTGTCTTGTGCGTCGGTGAAGTTAGTCCGCATAGCAAAACAGAACGAGAATGGAGGCTAGCATGTAACTTGATTTCGTTATACTTGATATCAACTCGATTGATGGCTCTGGGGTGCCCAGCCCTCACGTCAACATGCGAAACGCAACATGTGTATCCATTGCGTTTCATGCGGCTACAGCAAAACCGGAATAATTGCACTGAAGGGGGCGAAAAAGATACGCGATACCCCAATATTCTTCATTCAGTTTCACTAGTCGAGCTAAAATGATACAGAAGTGGCACCTAACCGCAACCATCCGAAGATGTGAGTGGCTAAGACAAAAGCAGAGTTTGGATTTTGTAGAACGCGGCATTTTGCCGCGTTTAAGGGTGTCTTTTTCCACCCTCTTTTGTAAAACACGTCAAACGCGGCATTTTGCCGCGTTTGACCACGAAAGGGATATTACGTTTTGATAGGTTCTGCAATGTTTGTTTTGTTTGCGGCAAAAACGTGGATACGTTCTTCTTCCTATTCCAATTCATGCATTTCCAGTTGCCAACTTCTCTACTAGATTCCAACTGATCGGGTCTAGCCCATCAAGAACGACAGCGCAATGGACGCCAGCGCCACGCCTGCCGCCAGCACGGAACTCGACGCTGCCGACCCCGCCGTCACATCCGCCGTCAGGGCCGCAGCCTTGTCCAGCGTCGGGAAGGTGAAGTTTTCGGTGGGCGGGATGCAGCCCGAGGCGGTGCTGTTGCAGAGCGTGCACATCTGTCCGTAGTGCTCGCGCTTGCAGCCGAACTCCGAGTCACAGTCCTTAACGTTGACGTAGCACGGCGGGTTGCCGGCGGTGAGCTCCGCCACGGTCGGCAACGCCTGCATGTGCTTGATCACCGAGCTCTCGATCTGCGACGACTTGCTGGTCTTTAGCAGGTTCGCGTAGGCGGCCAGCAGCTTCTCCGTGCGCGCGGCGTTGGCCGTCGCGTTCTGCGGGTCTTTCCAGAACGGGATGCTGGCGTTCCAGACACCAGCCTCCGAGGCCTGGAACTCGACGCCTCCGGCCTCGCAAAACTCGGTGAAGTTGGCGTACTTGGTGCCCGTGGCCTTGTTCGTCATGGCCGTGATGCCGACAACGTCATCAATCGGCACGTAGCCGAGAATGCGGTAGTTGTACGTGCACGTGATGCCGTCCGGCAAAGTGTCCATATCACAGAGACCTTGGCGAGTGGTGTCGCGGCATTCCTCGGTCTTGTTCGCCCATTTCGACAACGGGCAGTTGTTGGGGAACGAGTACCACCAGCAATCCGGGTAGGGTGCCCGCGTGTCGGTATCCTTGGACTCACCACCAATAAAGGGGCCGAGGTTCGGCACGCTGGAGTTGCCATTCAGCGAGACGCACTCCTTGGAGAACACGTTCGTTCCGGAAAGCGGCGCGCACTGACCGCCGTCCATGGGCAGCATCGGTCCGTACTCCGACTCGTACTCCGCCACGGACTCGTTGGTCTGGGCGAAGACGATGTCGTAGAAGACCACGTACTGCATCCCGTTCTTGCGCCAGCACCTGTCTTCGTCACTGCGCGTGTTGTAGTTGATTCCCTCGGCTTGCACGTACATTAACGCGCCTTCGACAGACGCAGTGTTCACGGTGTCGAGTGCTCCCCTGAACTGCTCCTCGGCCGTGTCGTAGTATTTGGAGCCGAATGCCTTGGTCGTCTCGTTCCAGGCCGGGGCATCGCTTTGAACGCGGGCTTGGATCACACGCACCGGTTTCGTGTGGTACTTGTCGGAGTTAGGGATCTTCTTCAGCGAGCTGGCAAAGCTAGTCGAGGTACATGCAACGAGAGCGCGACTGCGGGGCGACGGGCGTTCGGCGACTTCCAGCTCAGCAGACAAGGACACTTCTCGGTCGTCAGAGTTTGGGACAGCGTTAACAGCGGACAGAGTCAAAGCTGAGACGGCGACTGCGACGAAAACCTTCATGGTGAAGGACGTCGAGTGGTCTAGTGCGGTTAAGTGCTGTGTGGATTTTTGAGAAGTGAGGGCGGTTGAGCGAGGGTCCGTATGCATGTGCAACGTGCTATTTTGCAATTTCCACGTTTCGTTCCAACTGGAGGAGCCCTTGTTGTCGCCATTTCGTCTCATCTGTGAAGCCCAGAGCGGCAGAACTCTAGGGTGGGGGGGGCAAAGGTTTATCTTTCAACCGCAGTTTGGGCCTGCGAATCTTTCGAGGATCAGCTTGTTTGAGCCTTATCTGAGCGAATACGTCGTGCCGTTGATGTGCTAATTTTGGATAGGAGACCCTTTCGATGATACCAAAGACAGGTATTTCCTGATTATTATCACTATTTGTGGTCTTACCATACCGTCTTCAACGTGGCCTTCAACTTGGTCTATAAATTCTGCTCAGAATTAGGGAAGGGGTGATGCAACTCATAACATACATACAAGTAGTGCTTTTCAAGCACACTTCATGCGCTGCTCGTCCTCGCTACATGATTCCAAATCTATTCGAGTGCTGGATCGCATTGGTACAAGATCACCATTCTCCAAAAAGTGGTCAAGCAACAAGGCAATCAAGCCTCTTCAAGCAGCCTTCGCCGTCTGCCCCGGCCTTAAGGCTCTCGTTCATTCTCAGCAAGAACTTCACAACCAATTCAAGAACCAGCATGAAGATCGTCATTCCCTTCGCTGTGGCTGTTGTCACAATGTCCACGGTATCCACCGCAGCTCACGACTATGTCAACATCAAGAAAACGTTAACGAAGATCGAGAACACGGACTCCTATCACATGAAGCCAGTGCATGTGGTGCATGCTCGAGCTCAAAGTGATGCCCCGCTGTGGATCAATTCACTTAGCGCATTCGGATCAATGTACGGCGGAGATACGGATGCCACGAAATTCCGTGGTGCGCTCGACTCGGTTAACACTGCATCCGTCGAAGGCGCGCTCATGTACGTGCAAGCCGAAGGCATCAACTACAACACACGCAGTGAAGCAGACAGGTGCTGGCGCAAGAACGGCATGAAGTACATGGTCTTCTACGACATTGTCTTCACCCAGACGAACGAGACCCTCGCTGAGTACGAGTCGGAGTACGGCCCAATGTTACCGATGGATGGTGGCCAGTGCACCCCTCAATCCGGAACAAACGTTTTCTCCAACGAGTGTCTATCAATCAACGGCAATGCCACCTTGGGCGTAGCGCAGATTGGTCCCTTCATCGGTGGTGAATCAAAAGATACGGATCCTCGAGCGCCATACCCGGACTGCCAATGGTATTCATTCCCCAACACTTGTCCGCTAAACAAGTGGACCAAGGAACCCAAGAAGACCGATGCTTGCCGTGCCAGCACGCGTCAAGGCCTTTGTGAGTTTGGCAAGTTACCGGACGGCATCACGTGCACCTACAACTATCGTATCCTCGGGTTCGTCCCAATCGACGACGTCGTTGGCATCACAAGCATTAAGAAGAACGGAACTGCCAACTATGCTGACTTCGCCGATTTCTGTAAGGATGGCAAGGTCGAGTTCAATGCCAGCACAGAGGGTGTGTGGGAAGCTAGCATCCCCTTCTGGGAGAAGCCTCAGAATGAATCTGCAAACGCGAAACGGGCTCAGAAGCTACTTGACGCGTACGCCACGTTGCTATCGTCAGGGTCGACGCTTGTTTCAGCCGATGTTGTTGGTCACATGACCAAGCTTCCCGACGTTGCCGTTCTCACCGCCGACAACCCACCGTGCCATGAGAATTTCGAGAAAGACTGCTCCGCCACAGCAGCACCTCATGGCTGCAAGCGTGACCTCTATAGTCAAATTTGCACCCCGTGCACGGCCCAAGATGCTGCGTGCACTGTGGCACCTAGTAACTATTCCTTCCCAGCGCTTGCGAAGGGTACAGTCCCGACCAGCGGTAGCGCTTCGGATGAGAGCACACCTACGCCAACTCCAACGACTGCATCAGCCTCCACAACATCGGGCGCTGCAAACCTCGCGATGGCAGTCAGCACGGTGCTTGCTTCGTTCGGCCTCTCGATTCTGATGAGCTAAACCTGAGGGTCTCAGGATCTGCTCCAACTCAACTTAATTAAGGCGCACCAGGTGGATACATAGCATTTTCTTCATATATTTCTTGACTAAAACAGAAATTGTAATAATAATTCAATGCTCAGCGTTGTGGCAGACAGCTTACTCGTACAGTAGAATCAGATGTTGTGGCTCCAAACTCGAGCCATTGCTATGCTTGGCCGTCCTCGTCCCGTCCGTGGTCTTAACTTCGTACTCCACCACCTTGAACAGATGATCTCGACTTTATTTTCGAAGCAGAGTTCCACTCACGAAAGCAACCAAGCCAGCCCCCCGAACGCTCGTTCATACCAAGATGAAGGTGTTCGTCCCCATCAACGTGTGCTGCTCTGGTGATATTATCCGCGTCCAGTGCAATTTTTGTCGTCTCGTTGGCATCGATTGATAACACTGTCTCGTATAACATGAAGCCCGGGCGCATGCTCCGCAGCAGGGCTTGCACATATTGGGCCTCTGCTCTTGAAGAAGTTCATCTACGCGCTTGAAACTTTCAACACCGCTTCTCTTAAAGATGCACTTGTGCACTCGCAAGCTGAAGGAATCGACTACAACTTGTGCAACAATGAATGGCGACGCAGTTGAAACGACACATGACATCGTCTTTGTGCATACCAACACAACAGTGGCTCTGCCTGGCAGATTGATAGTCCAATTACAAGTACATGCAATCTCTTCTTACAGTTTCCAACTTCATGGCAGAACACCTGCCTTGCTACAAAAATGTGAAAGCATGCTCAGCAACAGCTGCATTCATTGCTACAAGCGCGAGCTGTACGGCCAAGTGTGCACGGTTTGCATGCTGACAGCGATAAAAGTATTGTGGCAACTAGTAACTTCACCGAGCTAGCGAAAGACACCGTTCGGGTGGCTGAAGGGGGCGTTTTCTCTGATTGCAATCCATGGGAAGTACATCAACCAGAAGCAATAGCTCCTCCGCTGAAAGTACGCCACCTCCAACACCGGTAGTACTGGGTCATCTAGCAAAGTCGCGATGGCGGTTAGTGCCATTGCTGGTTTCTCCGTTTGATGGTAAACGCTAGTCAAACTAGCACAAAGCACTTATTTCTTTGAAAAGAAATAATTAGGCATGAAATCAACACATATGTGACCAGATCAGTTCGATCTATAAGAGTAGTAATCGCTCCTGTACATGAGACTCGAGCAACTTCCATCCAACCTAACTATATGCTCGTGCTTATTACTAGCTCTCACTACGATGCGACCACCCGGAAAGATGTCGAGACTCATGACCTCGTTGAAGAACTTTCCTCGCTCCAACCACTGAAGTGTTTCTCGATCTCGAACGCAGACCACCAACGCCGAAACTTCGTTCGCTACTGCTTCGAGCGAGAGTGGATCGCTTTGGGGCACCAACGGGGTGTGAATCCATCGCGTCGTTCTTCTCATCGCGGACAAGTGGCTCCTTGGGCAGCGGTGTAAAGCACCCAATGCGTTGTTTTACCTCCGGAGCAACGATTTGTCCGTTGTCTGTAGGCGGAATCTCGTTGCACACCAGCGGTGGTGGGTCCTTGGGTTTAGGCTGCGCCTGCGGACTCCATTTTCGAGCTGGAACAGTGTAGTTAGCCTTGATCTGCAGCGTTTTCTTGGCTGCACCGGTCGTGAAGGTAGCACTTTTCATTAAGTTCGTGATCAACTGAGGCAAAGGTAAAGAGCTACCTTCTCCTCTTGCACAGTATGAAGCGAGCGAGGTCGTTGGTTCCTGATGTTCTTGCTGCACGAGATGGTGGTGGTGATTACTCTGCTTGTGGTGATCCGAAAGTTTGGCCAGGGTGCCAATGACGTTGATCTCGGGGCAGTCCTTCAAATATTCTTGAAAATCGACGCTGCACAAATTCGAGATAAGTTCGAAGCAGTGGTTCACCATTTCTGCTGTTGCATGGGGTTGGTCGGCGAGCTTCACGACACACGGTAAGACTCCATCGTTCAGAAGTCTTGGGAGGTGCGTCTTACAACTCGAGAAATGACGCAACGCGGCCAGGATATTGGAGCTGGCAGTGTTATCCATGTTGGGCAAAGTCAATAGGAAGACCATAGCGTTTGCAAGTCGTGCGTTGAGCAAGCACGTCTGGTTGCCCGGAGCATTGCTCAATTTTCGCCAAGTTGCTGCCACCAAGTGATAGTGTTTTGGGAGAAAATGCTCGCTACGAATGAAGTGGAGTAACACGCGGTCAGCATGATCTTCGAGTACACGCGTGGAATTTACTTTACCAACCGCGATGTTACAGATCGCCACCGCAGCAGTCTCTCTCAAGCCACCGAAAGGGCCGAAGTAAATATCGTGAAGGGTAGCAACCGCGTGGCAATACACGAGACTCGCAGAAACGTGCTCACCATCAGCAGTATGACAACAACTCAAGTTGTGCAGTACGAGACAACACAGCTGGACATTGATTGACAGATTGGGTGTAAATTGCGTCGGGGGCGGAAGCGCTGGATTAGCGGAGCACGTGGCACTCTTGCGCCGCTGTGCTGCTAGTGTTGACTCCGTCGAAGGCACTTGCTGTCGTAAGAACGGCATGATCTCGGACTGCACAATCATCGGTAAGGCTTGTACTTGGCAAGACAAGTTGTACAGCACAGATAGACACAGCGTTACAACCTGTGTGTTCCGCGTGTGATGGCGTTGCAGCACTTGAACCAATATTCGCAAAATATGGGGAACATCGAGCTCTGCCACACCAAGAGATGAGTTGCTCGTGAGGTCGTGCACCGTTAGCATACAATTACGCACAAGGTCCTCGTCCTTCATGTCAATAATCTGCTCCATCCAGAGGAGCATGGTGAGTTTTACCCTCTCGGGTGAAATCACGGCGTCATTCGCACTGGTAACGCGCAACAAAACCATCGCAGTCATCTGCCGAAGCTCCTCACTGCTTTCAGGAGACGAGAAATGCACACTTAAGTGCTTCTCGAGACCTTCGTTCAGGAAAGCTTGGCACAGTTTCTCGTTTGCAATCAGATTCGCGATAGTTTTTACCGTCACGAGTACAATTGCGGCGTCCTCAGCGGCATCAGCCCCGCCACTATGCGAAAGCAGGTGAATAAGTGCTCGCGGCGCCCCAGCATCCAAGAACTTTGGAACTTTACTGGAGTGAACTGACAAATTGCACAGGGAAACCGCACACACGTAGCTGACTTCAGGGTACTCAACCGTACACAGTGACGACAGAGCCCAGATAATTCCGTGACCAATGAGTGACTGCAAACAATGAGGTGTGACATCCACAAGACAGTTTGCTAGTGTCATAATGCACAATGCCTTGATCGTGATGCTGTCCGTTGCCACGAGGGCCAGTACCATCACAGCTTGAATAGCACCTTGCTCAATTAATCGTGACTCAAGGCCCGCGAACGATGATAAACGGCACAAAGCCAGAGTGCACATCTCCTTCATCGTGTATGTAACTGCGCCATCACTAGTCTCAACCTTTGTCCCTGTGTGCTTGGTCCGAATCCGTGAAAGGTTGATGAGGTCTTCAACTCCGCGTTCCTTCACGAGAAATTCACATCCCTCCTGGGTGGCTGTCAGGCAGTAATACACGAATGCACAGTTGGTCAGAATCGTGTCGTCTTCGCTATCCTGCTCCGTTTCTTCCTTTTCTTCCACTGCTCCACTAGCGCCATCTTCGTCGGAGTTTCCTTTTGGTTTCGTCTTGGGCTTCAACCGATTGAGTTTCTTCAGAAAGCGAAACACGGCCCCATTTCGCACTAATGCTGCTCGATTCTTTGGGTGGTGGGCAAGGTGGGCAAGTAACGTGACACCACTTCGTATTGTTGCTGGGTCGCCTTGTGAGATATCGAGGTTGGTCTTCCGCTTGACTAGTCGAGCGGGCAGTAAGGGTTTACTAATCCACATCTTCGCTGCCATCTCCAGTTCACTTCCATTGCTGAGTAGCGCAAGCACGAGCTGAGTCATTTCATCGCCACCGTGAGGAAATTCTTCTCCACCATTTCTTGCCAACAGGAAAAGCGCGTTAAGAGCGTAAGCTCGACAAGTCGGGTACTGGCGAATGAGATGTACCAGCTGCGTGAGGAATCCTCGTCTCAGCAATTGAGGGGCACAACTTACGACGCCAGCCAATCTGTAAACAGTGGCAGCAACCAGCTCGGCTACTTTCTTGTGCGTGGGGTCAGTCGCAAGGTGCAGCAGCCGATCCAGCAATGAACCGGACTCGCACAGAAGAGGGACACAATCATCACAGCACGAAATGTTGTAGAGCGCCTCCACAGCGAACAAACAGTCGTGAGCGTTTGGCGACTGTGTCAGTGTTAATAGCAGTTCCGTCAGTTCTGGGATGTGGCTTGCTACTTCCTCTGTAGAGCTTGAGATGAGGTAGCAAAGAGAGCAAATGGCGTTGACTTTCACGGTCGGATCAGACATCCGGCTCATTTCCAGCAAGACCAGGACGGCGCCTTCTTGAATGAGTTCGTGGTGCGTCAGCACGCTGTCGCACAAGTTTCGTAGGATACACGAGTGCAGATACACAAGACTGTTCTCCTTGGTTTTGCTTTCGGGCTGTTCGAAGTTGAGGAGATTCCCTCGCTTTCCAGTACGTACGGACTTTGTAGCACTGAGTGCTTTTTCGATATGCTGGCTGGCTGTCTGTACCAGCGAGCTGATCGGAAGCCAATTGCAAATCTTTATCCGGCTGCCTTCGTCCGTGGACAACTGCAAGAGTATCAAGAGAGTGATTTCCTGAATCTCCTCATTGGGAGAGAGCAGTACGGACTCGAGTAGTTCACAGAACGACGACGATAGCAGGAGCTGCCGGTTGGCTCGCACTTCACCCAGCGACACAAAGGCTCGGAGTGCCCAGCCTTGAATGGCTGGAGGCACTAACGGCATATGCGTAGTCAAGAATCGAGGGATATTTTCTCCGAGCAGAGCGCTATGAAATATCGGTACGAGAGACGTATTGTACGTCGCCTTGATCAAAAATGCGGACGAGGAATTGAGTTCTGCTGAAGAATTCGTGTTCGGGAGACTGCTGTCGCCCATTCCACCGTTGGTTTTCGTTGCGGCGATCAACAACTGAGCGAATACCTCGCGGAAATGCTTATTGTGTCGTGCATCTGCCGATAGATTGAACACTGTAGCCGCACAGATGCGTTTGGTTTCCCAAC
The DNA here is from genome assembly GCA_001314425.1 of Phytophthora pluvialis. Lineage (NCBI taxonomy): Eukaryota > Oomycota > Peronosporomycetes > Peronosporales > Peronosporaceae > Phytophthora > Phytophthora pluvialis. The sequence goes on along the minus strand of LGTU01001129.1, from coordinate 2,288 downwards.
TTGGAGATGTAATGAGTCGTAAGAGGGAGCGATCGATGCCCTCGAAGAAAAGAGCTTCCACGACATTTTCTTCTTCGGACAAATGACACAGCGTTGCCGCCATGTCTTGCCGTGGGACCAGTGCCGTCGTTCGTGCGAGTTGTTTCAGACTGGCAACTACACCGTGCGTGATCATGGCCTTTCGAGCAGTACGAACTCCAGACAAATAGTAGAGCGCTCGACAACAGTATCCTTGCGTAGCTGCATCCGAATTTGTGCTCAACGCCAGCACGGACTGGATGATACCGTGCTCCAATAATTTGCTAATGCCATTGCCCGCTACACCCTCCTGCTCGGAATGAACCGCGTCGAGTGCACTTTTAGTGTTAGTTTTCGTGTCTCGGGGGCTTTCATGCGGTCTCAACCGGCCAGCGATCATGTCCTCAAAAGTCTTTGCGCAACGCCGCTTGCGAAGGATAAAAGCTGCTTCATCGATCACTGCAACTGGCCCTTTGATCCCAGACTCACTGCTGGCCCCAGACATCGATGTCGGTGCTGCAGACCAAGAACGTTCACGTTCTGCTAAGAGTTGGCGTCGCATCTCCCTCTTCTTAGCCTGAATATCCATTTCAGGTGTATTTTCCGCTGATGGCTCAGCATTTTCATTCCTTGAAGCCTTTAGATCATCAGTATGTTGCTTGGTTTCGGGTGTAGAGCTGTTCTTGTCCTTTCGAAGCAACGTCGCGGAAGATATTCGGCTGCTTACAATGCCCCTGCTAGTAATTTCTTTGATCGGAAATCGTGACGAGTAGCACAGTCCATCCAGCGTCGCCTCCTTGCTTGAAAACTCAAAGCTGTTGTCATTATCGCGCAGAGCTTGATGTACTCGACTGTGTGTAGTTGCAGCTGCTGTCGCTGGACGTCGAAGTGGTGACGAGGCAGGAAGCTGGGGTGTCGAACTAGCTCCAAGAAGCAGTGACGACCGTCGGATCGATCCTTTCCGACTCACTGTGGCCGATGACAGTCGACGAATGGAAGCTGATCTTGCAAACACCGCGCGGTCTGCTTCCAGTCGGTCGTCGCCTCCTGTTTCCGCAGCTTCCTCGAAGAAGCTGGAATCTTCAGATAGTAGATCAGTGGGCGTAGTCGTCATCATGCTCAACGTGCGTATTGTCAGTTCATCCACTGCGGGTTGCCTCGTCCTCACCGCTGCATGCGAGTAACTATTCTTGCACTCGATCACCGTCGAGTCATCAGTTACGACGGAGTATTTCGGGTCGAGCCATCAATTCAAGCGGGGAGCGCAAAATCTAAACATTTTCTCCTTAACTGGGCACGATGCCCTCGCGCGAGTTCCCAGCGCCGCCGGACTTGTCTGAGTTGCTGAAGTTTTTCGAGTCCGACGAAGGTAAAGCGCGAGTGTGTCGCCAACATGAAGCATCGCGCGGCACCACCCAGCGACGTCGACAGCAGTCATCCCAGCCGAAATGTTCAAGTAGTGGAAGTCATCAGACTGCAACCTTAAAGGTCTGGAAGACGCCACCTACAGTTAAGCCAGCAACTGCAGGGAATCGTCGCCTTCCTCAGTCAAGTACAACCAACAGAGAGCACACGCTTGCTCGGGACGAGAAGACTTCTACTCCTCCTCAGGGGTGGAATGCATCTACCCAGCTGCCTCCAGCTCCGGCCACGACCCTGCGCCACCAACTTTTGTGCCGGACGTACCAACCCCCAGCTCCGGTGTACGTGGTACCGTCAGAAGCGAGTGAGCTACTGGATCGACTAGCGAAAGGCACCATTTCGTCACGCTCGAAATTGAAGACCACTGATTCGACTCGAGGTGGACAGAATTGTACCGTTGGGGGTGATGACAGATCGTCGAGTGTGGTACGACTTACGTCGCCGGCGGATACCCGTGGTCGAGACGCTATTCAGACTCTGCTATTTTACAGGAAGGAAGTCGAAAAGAGACGGCATTTGGACACGAGAAGTGACAAGTAAGAAAACGCGAGACGCTTCTCTGGCCAACTTAAGAGTCGACACTTCTAGTAAAATCTCATTTGGTGTGGCTCTATTATCCTATATGATTGGTTACAAACATATGTTGGCGCAGATCATTGGACAAAAGTGTTTTACATCATAAAACCTCATGAAAATACCTCAATTGACAGCGTTTTTTTTTTTAAGGAAGTGAGTATTTTTCCCGATTGGGACTCCTCGCCCGAAACCTAGACCTAGACAGATCTGTTGGACTTTTCCGATTTGCTGATTCTCCATATCCGTACTAGGTATAGCGTATACGAAGCGTA
>LGTU01001128.1:0-12129 GCA_001314425.1 Phytophthora pluvialis | reverse complement strand
CCAGCACCACGACCCATGCCTCCGAATCCACCAGCTCCTCCGTTGCCACCAAAGCGTCCGCCCATGCCACCTCCAAACTGGTTGCCAAGGCCACCGCCGAACTGACCGCCAAGACCTCCTACCGCACCCATTCCAGCAGCTCCACCAAGGCCGCCAGTGACTCCGCCAGCTCCAGCAGCGCCAGCTCCTGTACCAACACCGTTGCGAGAAGTAGGTCCTCCGCCAGGAACCGTCGGAGCGGGGGTCACCGGACCACCATTGCCAAGTCCGGCATTGCCTTTGCCAGTACCCGTGATACCTCCTAATCCTCAGCAGCACCAGCCATTCTGCCAGCACCGGCCATCCCAGCTCGACCGAATCCAGCGCCGATGCCTCCTGCTCCACCGCCGAGTTGATTGCCGGCTCCGAAGCCTCCCCCGAGCTGGCCGAAGCCACCTCCAGCATTGTTGCCGAACTGGTTGAAGCCGCCGGCACCGGCTGCTCCTCCAAATTGGCCGAGTCCAGCCGGGCCACCAGCTCCTGCTCCGAACCCAGCAGCACCACCGCCTTGGCCTCCACCGAACCCGTTGCCACCTCCGTTGAAGCCGCCCATTCCGCCGCCAAAGCTGTTGCCGTTTCCGCCACCAAAGCTGTTGCCGTTTCCGCCGCCAGCACCGAATTGCTCACGACCACGAGTCATCGGGCCCATGCGTACTGGACCACGGGGGCCCTGAGCGAGCGCAGCGCCGTTGAACAAAACGAGAGCAGTGATTGCGAGTGCGAGTCGAGTCGACATAGTCCTTGAAGAAGTGTTGTTGTTGTTGGTTGTCGGGAAACTTGAGGAAGGGGCTTGAGTGGTAGACTGAAAATCCGAAAGTGAGAGTCGTTGTGGTATCGGTCGGTCAACTCGCACCACCTTCCTCAGTACGAACCTGGTTGTCCGAAGTGTTTATCTCCATCACTGGTAGCCATTTAGTCAAGTGCCGTCTTTCGATCCTGATCCTCGCAAGTCTTAAATAGTCCATTGTACATGGTTAGTCTCTTCCTGAAGTTGAAAGGATCTCTCTCTCTCTCTCTCTCTCTGCGCGGTCAGCTTGGTACGCAGGAAAGAGACGTGATGGCGCAAATCGGGTCGTTGAGATTCGAGTTGAGCGCGATGCTGGCCACCGCTGGCGGGCAAAAGCTCGTTATTAGCAGCACGAGGAGCGGGATGAAGAGGAAGGAAATCCCTGCGAGCCCGATGCCAACCACGGCATAATGCAGCCTCGAAGGAGGTAGATCGCGTCTATCGTCGGTCAGAATAGCTGGTGCCTGCGGTGGCTGCGTTCCTCGTATCGGGAGATTGTTGGAGTCGAAGAATGAGCTTAAATTCTCGTTGTCGCCTGGAGCGAAGAAATCGGCGTGATCCATGACGAGGTAGTTGACTGACGGTCGCGAGGTGTTCACCGTCGGCAGTCCCTGGCTCAAGCCTTTCCACCTCGTCGCAAAGTTGAGCGGTGTCCACCGTGTAAGGTCAAACCACACCGCGGTCACACTCGCGATCATTCCCTGCGTAAATAGCACGACAAAGAGCACGTGGGTGACGATCCTGTTCTCTTGTGCGTCTGTGGCCACAAGTTCTTGGCTGTGCGAGCTCCAGCCGAACTTGTAATGACGATGATAACTACGCACAGTCACCACGTCGATGGCAAACAACGCCACAGAGAGCAAACACGCGGCGTAGACCACTGTGAACCGCAAGAGCCGCTTGAGGATGAGCTTGGTCCGCGATCGGAATGGGATCCCTCGCGTGAAGCAGTCGGCGCATCCGTTGGGTGCTGTGTCATTGCAACAAGCGGAGCGGTTGATCGCTGCGTCGAAGCTGGAGAGCACCACGACGAGGAAGCTTATCACCACCAAGTCCTGCACGACCCCCAGTAGAACGCCATATATCCGAGTGGGGGTTGTGTCGTCCTCTGGCGTCGTCGAAGCCTTGACGAGATCGCTGAGGTTGCTCAACCGATAGGCCGAGAAGAAGACGAGCTCGGACAGGGAGATGAAGAGCCAGCCGACCCACGCGTGTCTGCTGATGTGTGCGTTGATGCTGATGTTGGCGCTCCGTAGCGCCCGCAGCGGTCCGGACCTCATGCCGGGCGGACAAGAGCGAATGTGCGTGAGGTTTCAGACGTCGTAGTCCGAAGCAGCGTATTCGTACATGCGCCGCATACTAAGAGGGATGCTGAAGGGAATAAGTCACACACGCAGAAAGGCAAGAGCACCAACTTGCGGTCTCGAAGACGCACCATGGCGTCGGGTCCATCCAGTCCAGCGCAAACAAACGGACAGATCTCACCAGAAGCGGCCAGTGTTAAGTGGCTGGAGTCAACGTTGCATGTTGAAGTTGACGGCACTGCAAGCCACAAAAGTCTTCACTATCTTTAATGGAGATTCATTGACGAACAATAGTTATGCGGTAAAGTGATGATGTTCGGTACTCCTACAAGAGGGAAAATTCAGTTCTCCGTGGCCACGACACTTGTGGACGACTGCAGGCAAAATACAGACGCTTCCTCGCCTCAATTTGCTAGAAAAGCAGCTGCCCACCGGATACGCGAAACCTCAAGAGAATCACAGTATTCGTCTGCGGTGGTGAGTCAATTTAGGGGTCGAAGCTCTCGACTTGGAAACGAGGCGCTCTCGAAAGGTTCCCTAGCGCTGGGTTTTGATGGCTCTCTATTGCCTCCATTACTACGCACGACCTCCTCATATCGGTCCTTCGTGGTCGAACACATCGCCACGTTGCTTGGAATGGACAGCGAGGTGGTGCCGCTTCCCTTGACAGGCTGCTCCGCGGCTACAAAAGGTGGCTCCGGGCTGTACTGCTCGACTCCAATTACGTCGCACTGCCATCAAATTCCCGCCAGTTCAGTCGGAAACATGACGAATGGCATGTCCATCTCCCCTGTCCGACACTGCGTGACTCACCTCAAGTCTGAGTATCTCATGGGTGCTCCAAGTGTGTTGAGGTTCGCTTCCACGGGACCACTAATCATCATCGAATGGCTTCACGCGCACTGCACCATGTTGCGGTTCAGTAAGCACCCACGAGTAGCATTAGTAAACTCGAGCACGGCATTTTCATTTTTTTTCTTTGACGAAGTCAAACGTGGCTAGAAAATGCCTTGGGCATCTGAAACTACGAGTTACGGCTGCTGCAGGACTGAAGTGCAATGGCCACAGCTAGCGGATCGAGGCGTACGTAGGAATCTTCGCGCGAATGATCGCGAGTGCCTCCTTGCCACCGTTACTCTCCAGAACAGCAAGCGTGTCTTCAACGTCGGCCCGCAGTTGCTTGGTCAGGAGCTTGCGGTGGATCTGCTGGGTCAGCTTCGGTAGATAGATATTCATCTCGCCCTCCACAAGATCGGATAGCACGCGCGTAGCCTCCAGTGCCATGAGGAACGTGTCGTCGTCCTTGGTCATCAGTGCTCCACGCAACGGCACGATAACCTGCGCGAGGATCGGTAGCGTCTTCTCACGAGCATCTTCCAGCTTCATCAGCTCACGGAATGTGGCACGCGCAAGGAACACAAACGGGTGCTCGGTTTCCAAGAACCCTTCAACAGACGCGATGAGCAGTGGGTCGTACGATAGAGCTAACCAAAGGTAGCAGCAAACAAATTAGTCGCCTATCAACCAACGATGCGATGATTTTGTTTTTGAAAGAGCAACTTACTGTTGGGGTCCTTTGTCCACTGCAGTGAATTGCGGATACTGCCGTGGTTGATTCGGCACGGAATCGACCCGGAGTCGTAGGCGCTAGAAAAATTACTGTAAGAACGAGAAGAGTTAATACTTCAAAGTACCGAGTGCATTCCAATTCAGGGCAGCGGGCTTTCACACTTACGTTTTGTGCTTCTTCTTGCCAGAGGTGAAAACGGAAGCTTGCTTGTGCTTGTGTAGCGTAGCAGATGGCAACGGGTGCGCGCTCACAGTTTTCTTCCCTGCTTGTTCGATCGCCGGGGACGCTGCAGCCGAGCGCGTTGACGATTTGGCTGACGATGGGGTCGTGGATCGCTTGGATAAGTCGGTCTTCTTCTGGTTCGAAGTTATCGTGGGCGTAGACGTCCGCGACTTCTCTCTTGAAGTGCTTGCTCGTACTTGACTCGACCGACTGCTGCTTCTGCTATTGCTGCCCTCACTCTTGTCGATCTTGGCGTTGTTGCCACGGTCTGCCGCTGCCTTTGGCATCGCGATTGGTGCCATGATTCAAGGTCTGCTACGTGTCGTTGGAGGTCTGTTGAAAGGTGGCCAGAAATTGCAGCTACTCGAACGCGGTGCTGCCCGCGATCTCATCATGGGCAGGCTAGTTATTCATAGCGAGCACACCGAGAACAACTTCCTCAACGCCACGTGTACTTCCACACACAGCGTACAGTTCCACAGCGGTAACAAGCCGTCTATTTCCATATTCACACACTTGTAAGCAGCAGAGTCTAATCCAGGACAATCCGTTAAACCCCCACATGCAGTGGCGGTATCAAAGGTTCCACGACCGGTAGTAGTAGAATTCCTCGTCCGCCGTGTCGTAGTAGTTGATCCAGCCACTGCCGTCCGGCTCCGAGTTGGCAAAGTGCTCTTTCAGCACCAGTTTGACGTTCTTGCCGCGCTCTCGTTGCGTGATCTGGAGTCGGAAGTTGACTTCGTTGCAGTTGGTAGGCACCGTGACAGCCAGTTCGTCCCTATCGACGTAAAACCGCCCGCGGTAGACGCCCTTGCGCTTGTTGCGGAGGTGCGTCTCAACCTCATGCGGTGCCTTGAACAGCATACCATACAGAACGGAGCCATCTCGCTGGAACGAGAAGTAGCGGTAGTAGATGCACTTTAAGATCGTGCCGGGCGCAATGTCTGTCCACATGCTCAGCTCCGGCTTCTTGTAGTACGACACCTTGAGCCAGTAGAACCCGTTGTAGCGCACGCGCGGCCTGTCGTGGAACATGTCGAACCACGTCGGGAAGCGACGCAGCCCGAACTTGTTGCGCGCCGCGGCCGCCGCGGCTCTCGGGTTCTGCACGGGGAAGATGCGTCGGCACAGCGCCTCAAACAGCACCTCGGACCGCGCCACCAGCAGCAGTCTCCTACACGAGCAGGTGCAGGCTCCGACGGTATCTTCGTCGAGCCACTTGAGGATGTCGATGAGCAGGGTATCGGCAAAGTTGAGTAGCGTGTGGTCCTCGTTGGGGTCCTCCTCTTCCTCGTCGTCTTCTTCCACTTTTTGGCGCTTCTCTGCTGCATCTAGAGCACTGGAAACACGGGAGATTTGGTCGCGATCGTCTTCGTCTTCGTCGTCGTCTCCGCTGTCTTCTCGCTGCTGTTTCTCGTCCATTTCTTGGCCGTTCGCCCTCGTTTCAAGCTGCAACTGCGCGCCTCCATCCCGCGCCACTTCCTGGTGTCGCTGCTGGCCTTCCGACTGCAGGATTTCGGCCATAAAGTCGGGTCTACAGTAGCAGACACGCAACAGAACGATTTAGAGGCTGTTTAAACGCTATTTCGCCTGGAATTTCCAGCTGAGATTGTACTCGAGGGACTCCTGAAGTGCCGCCTGAAGCGCCTCCTCGTCGGCGTCACGGTGGCTCGAGCCTTTGCCGGCGGCGGCGACTTCCTCGCGGTGCGGAGCCATTGGGACGGAATTCTGATACTGAAGCGATCGGTCAGGCGAGGAACTCCGACCCTGTTAAATATGATAATATCGTATTGGAAAGGGAGTTGGCAAACGGTACGAACATTCCGAGACGGTTCTCCACGGGGAGTAATTGGCCAATAGAATGATTCGCTGAGAGTGACTGACGTTCAGTATGGATTACTGAGCGCAAGTTGTTTACCACTTCAAACTGAAGTTGAAGTGGCCGGGTGTATCAACGGTCCCCGGCCGAGGGACAACTTGCTATTGCTGCCTTACAGCAGGAACTGCACTTGGCTGGCGTCTTCTCTCGTGAGACGCAGGATGTGCTCGGGCTGGTCCGAGTTGCTGCTGCTGTTGCCGTCGCCTGGGTTGTCCTTGCGCGTGAGGAAGTGGAAGCGACACGTCTGGATGATCTGCTTGAGCCCGGCGCTTGCTCCACCCATTGAAGACGGCGCGCCGCCACTCGCATTCTCCTTGAGCGCTGTCAGCTTGTGCTCCTTGAGACACGACTGGTGCATCTTGAGCATGCCGCCGAACAGACCAGCGTTGCCGCTGTTCCACCACCGGACGCTGCCGTCGCGAGCTGCGTACGACACCAAAACTTGCCCGTCGGACCGGAACCGCACGGCCGAGACGGCCGAAGCGTGGCCATCTAGGACGCGCCACTTCGTAGCTGTGCGCAGGTCGTAGATGACAATCACCGCCTCCATCGCCCCTAACGCCAAGCGCTGCGTCTCCTTGTGGAAATCCACCATGGGGAAACGCCGCACGAGGCTGTGCAGACAGCGAGTGCTCAGCGGCAAACAGCGACGACGACGCTCGGGCTTGGTCGGATCCAGACACGCCATGATCGTGTCAACGAACGCGGGGAGGTGTCGGCACATGAGCAGGTAGTGCGTGTTGATCAGCTCCATCATGTACAGGAGAATGCTCTCGTGGAAACCGGGTGGTCGGTCGTGATTGTGCATCTCCTGTTGGAGCAGTCCAAGCACGAAAGCTGACTCGTAGGCGCCAACTTCCACGAGTAAGCTCATGGCCGCATTACTCCCCCCAGTTCCACCTTCGTTGAAGTTGGCAAGCGAGCCTCCTGGACCAGTTGCAACCTCGTCACCATCATCACTCTGGGCAGTGCGCTGCTTCTCACGCATGTCGATCAATAAGAGCTGGACGATGAGCGACGACAAGTCTACAAGATGTGGCCTGAACAGCATCAGGCCCTTCGTCAGCAGCTCAGCGGAGACGGACGCCACAAAACGTTCCGGCGCCTTTAGCAGGAATACCAGCACGTCGCACACTTCACGCGCACCAGCCGGTGAAATCTCGCCAGGGAAATACGTGCCAACCATACTCATCAGAAGCACAAGCGAGCCCAGTCGTTCTACCACCAACGAGAATGACATCGTGCCTAGGTCACTATTAGCGCTAGCACTGTTGCCATTTCCGCTAGTGGCACTACTGCCACTAGGTTGAGAACTCGAGCTTGCGCCACCACTGGTTCCGACACTACCAACAGTTCCAAGGAAAGAGCTGCCTGTCTCCGTCTCCAAACGCACCATTTCCCAATGAAGTTTAGCTGAATACTCAGCTGACAAGATGCTTCTTTCACCTGGGGGTAGACGCTTGATCACACCACTCAATAGTGTGCGGGCCGCTAGCTGCGTGTACTCACAGGAGTCGAACCCAAAGGCTGCAAGTTCCTCGAGAGCTGGTTCCCGGAATTGAGCGACACACTCTGGAAGTACAACCGAGTGTTGAGTGATTAGCTGGCTCCACAGAACTTGGAATTCTTCCTTGTTTGTGGGTGACGCGCTACCGTTGCCAGACCTAGGATGCTTGTACTCCATGCAGCTCATGCAAAGCGATACGACACCAAGCGCTATACTAGCCGACAGAGCCGATGAATGCTGCCAATTCCGTGCAAAAGCAGGGACGCTTGGCGTCGCCGAGGGATCCAACAGAGTCCCTGAAATTACTGGAGAGACCATTCCAACCAATGGCGCCACGATTGGTGTCGTCCATGGAACAGGAATCGTCAGCGCCCCCGAGACGAAGTCTTGCAGCGCACACGAGTAGAGCGCATGGGCTGGTTCGATTCCTAATATTATCTGGCATGATTGATCAATAGCAGGAGTGGCACCCCACGACAGCAGCAAGGATAGCATAAAGAGCTCCATGGAGCCCGTTGCATACACCGAAGGCGGCATCGACTGAAGATCGTTCACACCGGGGTTGACAGCACTGCCGTCGTTCTTGAACAGGGAAGAAAAATAGCTGGTCCAGTTATTTTTGAGCTGCTCTGCGCTTCGGAGAACGCCAAACTCGATAAGCTGCACGGCTGCGTTGCCAATAAATAATGTAGAATTTTCAACGAGAGAGCAACCCACAGGGCTTAATGCATCGGCGACCCTTTCACCTGACGCGTTGCCGCCCCCATAAAGTAGCGCGCACGGAATCGTACGCTCAAGAATGCCAATGTCGATACTCCAAACATACACCATTCGATCTTCGCACTCCACGTAAAGTAGTCCACGTTCAAGATGCCAGTCAAGGTTGCAGATCCTGTCACCATGTTCCGCTAGCTCTAGCACGCTCTCCCATTCGATGCCGTCACTACGGGCCGCCGGTGAATCACGAACAAATGAGCGTCGGGTGGAGGGGTGTCGCGAGTACTGAGGTGCGTAAATAACGATTTTATGATCTACTCCCACCGTTGCAACCAATCTGTCAGGATACTTGATGCTCCAGTCTTCTTCATCAGTCCTCACGGTACCTCTCTTGAGCGGGGAAATACTGATTTGCTGGATAGCACCGCGATGATTGCGAAACCTTTGCAAAACTCTTGCTTCATGCTGGACCAATCCGTCTGCTACAGCATTTGCAGCTGAACTGTAAAGGACCAGCTCGATCACTCGGAGGACACCATCTGTGCCACCGCTAAACACCATAAACTTGATCGAAGACTGGGAGTTCCTCGAGACCTCACGGGTTAAGCCATTGGTCGACCCACCAGAACCATTCGAAGTCTCAATATTCAGTGAACTTCGACGAGTGCGCTCTCCGCTGTTAATACTGAGATGTCGATTTCCGGTATTTTTTTTCAAAGAGGGGTCAGGAAAACGCGACTTGTAGAAAGGGTTCGTCTCCGTTCCAAAGTACATCTCCTCGACTGAGGCCTGATTTGCGTTACTGGATGAAACAGTTGCAGAGGAAGATATTGGAGCGGCCCCAGGCCCCCAAAAGCTATGCGCGAGCGCCGTTACTCGGCCAGAATGGCATTTTAGTAGCGTTGCTGCGTCCTTCGTCGTATCGCCAGCTTTATTTGACAAGTGTTCTTGACTCAGCAGCCCAATGTACAGTATTCCATCCGAGAACCCTTTGACGATAATCGGTATATCCAGCAGATAACGGTACGATAAGAGCTCCAGTTTTCTTTGATCGCTTTCATCGGCTTCAAGCTGACAAGGCACGTCATCACCACCTGGAGATCCTCCTCGTCCAGTCAATGCACTGGCCAATACGTTAGTAGCCATAACTGCAGCCGCGGCGCTTGCAATTGATGCACCACTTCCTGTCGAATTTGCTAGTGCGTCGTTAAGCCCTTGCTGGCGTTTGCGACGCATTCCAGCCCGCCGAACTACTTCATACGTTGAAGAAGTTTGAGCTTCATCTCGCCCGAGTATAAAGTGCGTTAGACATCCTCGACGTTGTGAGAAATGACGGGTTTCATCGTCGGCATTATCCCCCTGAGCTGCCGTTGCCGCAACTTCGAATCCATCCGTAAGAGAGTGGAAGCGTACCCGTTCTGCCGGCGGCACTCGTGGTGCAACGATATTGCCCCTGTTCGGTATCAAGCGTGTTGGTGATGGCACTCGCACTGCTGGCATTGTCCACAGTCCGAGTGTTCCGCGATGACACATGTGGACAACCTCCAAATTTAAACCCGAGCTTGATGAACCAGTTTTCATACACGAGGTGTACCCTGACTGTTGCCGTCGTCCCGTCAACGAAGTAATTGACTTCTTCGGCTTTGTCTGCTGGCATTTATCCTTGTGAACTAAAAGATCGCAGCACTTACATCGATCCATCGATGTGACATACATAGCCTTGTCAATTACACGCAGCACCTTTGAGTCTGATCGTGGTACCAATTGATCTTGATCTTTCGTGAATATGAAAAACTTTCCAGCAGGGTCCGCCGCCGATTCCGCCGTCATGAACTGGAAAACACGCCCATTGTTGGTCCACAAAACGACGTTGCCGTCTTCTAGGAACTCACCGTTTTCCCAGTATACAGTCCCACAACCGACGCCAGCACTGCACGAAGTAAGGTGTTTGCTGCCATAATAAGTAGTAGCTGCCTGTCGTATAAACTCTGATGGAGCGATACGGCAGCTCCCAACTCCGGTATTTGGTCTTGGCTTCCCAAAGGATTCCGTGCTTGGTTGGCCGTCAGTACGTAGTTCTAATGGACAGAGCCACTTCCGCTTGAGAATTACAAACCTAGTCTTCCAAATGAGAAGCACGAGAGAAGAGTCTGGAGACACATGCACAGACAGCGGGAAATAGCTGTTCTTGATAGAGCCCATGAGAGCGGTCTGCGGATTCATATTGTCTCCGTCTTTCAACGATGTGCTTTGCGAGCACGTAATATCCTCTGCCTGATCAGCCCACGAAATCACCCAGCTGGTACGCTGTACCCACCGAAACCCCCACGCCACACTCGCCGATCCTCCTCCACCTTCACTAATGCCAAACGGGGTTCCACTTGTCGAACCCCGAGGTTGCGTCCACAGAAAACATTTCACTAGCCCCTCTGCGCCAAGTGATAGCACCACTGCGTCCCATCGTTGCGCCTGATGCTCCACAATTCCACTCGACGGCAAAAACGTAGCGATTCGTCTCGAGTCTGGTGACCCGCCAGCGAGCGACTGTCGCGACGGAGATACTCGCGCATTCGCCGACGGGCTATCAGTCCGCAGTTGCTCACCTGGAGCCCCCAAACCTGTGTCAATCCCTGATCCACTACTCGATCGAACCAGCCTCGGCCTCGGTGACTTTGGCCGTGGCATCTGCAGCTCTCCAACTGCAATACTCCGTCGGATCTGTTCTTGCGCTGTGTCCATGCAGTACAGCAGCTGCATCCTCCACGTATCCAGCACCATGAGCCTCGACTCTTCGCTCACCACGACTGCAAACCTCCTGTTGCCCAGCATCTCCAGCCCCAAGAGCGGCGCCAGCTCTTTGGCCACCGACGCGTTGGCTTCTGCGCACGCTCCGTTCGGCAGCTGCCACCTGGCTAACGCCCCATCTCTCGTAGCGGAGATCAGCGTGCTCTGTCCCCACTCATCTGTCCCGCTGACGATGCCCACAATGGGGTGTCCACCTCCGTCGCTGCCCGGGAACACGAGCATGTTGACTTGTGCTACAACGTCCGCCTCGAACCTCCAGTAGAGCACAACTCCGTCCACTGTGCCTGCAAAGACACATAATTGGGTGCAATTGTCGTTCTTGTCGTCCTCCTCGCCATTGTCCACCTCTCTGTCCTCCTCGGTGGCGAATGTGGACGAGTTCTGGCTCGGCTGGGAGCTAGGAAGCTGGAGGACGTGTAGGGAGGACACTTCTACGTCCGGGGGCTCGTTCCAGAGCACGAGGGGGACAACAACGTCCTTCCCCGTCGCGCGGTGTTGCTGACGGACATCTCGAGTGTCCACTGGTGTCCTCCAGGACGCTGTTTTCCGCACCATGTGGGCGCTCGTGTAGGTACTGGGGGCCACGCGAGAACGCGGATTGCGGCTGCTACGGAGCGACCCAGAGAGCGAGCAGCGGCGCGACGGATAGATCAGACGCGAGAGTACCACGTAAGCGAGGCCAGAGGCAGCGAGAGAGCGTGTGGATGACGCAGATGACGCCGCGGATCTGCCTCCGAGCTGCTTGAAGCGACGCCGGTTGTACGGGTCACTCTTTGGCGATTGGGGGTGAAGCCGGTAGTGTAAGGACTCGTTTAGGTACGATTCGGGCAAATTGGTTCGGTTGTGGAGTGGACCATTCTATTATTTTTTTGTGCAGTGGAGGTGGGTGGACACCGAAGGACACTCTTTTCGAGAGATGTATCCATCATTGAGGATTGAAAGTTACTAGTAGGTGCGATGGCTTCGATGACTACCGAGCCAATGATTGAGGCATGCGCCGATGGATCGATTCACACTGAGACTCGTACGCCAGCACCTTCGAGACTCACTTTCGGATTTTCCGTCTACCACTCAAGTCCCCCACCCCCCAAACGTTCCCGACAACCAACAACAACAACACTTCTTCAACCAGCATGTCGACTCGACTCGCACTCGCAATCACTGCTCTCGCTTTGCTCAACGGCGCTGCGCTCGCTCAGGGTCCTCGTGGTCCAGTACGCATGGGCCCGATGACTCGCGGTCGCGAGCAATTCGGTGCTGGCGGCGGAAACGGCAACAGCTTTGGTGGCGGAAACGGCA
>LGTU01001127.1:0-11531 GCA_001314425.1 Phytophthora pluvialis | reverse complement strand
CAACGGTGGATTTCGTGTACCCATCGTCGTCGATCCACTTCAACATGTAGCCATCATCACAGCCGCAAAACGTTTGTGAACATGTTCTTCTGGCAGCAAGTACTCGTTTCCTTGTACAGCAAGAGAGAGAAACGCTATACAGTATACAGTTCCTACGACCTCAATGATGCAATTCATTGTACTTCAGTAGCTGCCATCACCCGCCAACGAGGCAAGCACGATCTCCACCTTATTCGCATCGGCGATCGATACATTTTACAGTGCCAGTAGAGCGTACCCTTTCCTTAGTGACAACAATGTACCTCACTGAAAAAACGAATACAAAAACCGTTTCTGCCTTGGCTCCCAAAGGGAAGCACTATTCAATTCACCTCCTTCCAGTCAACCGAATGCATTAGGCTAACGTTCCATGCGGACTCGCCACCAGCAGCGCCCTGTGGTTCGTTCCCTACATGATATTCACCCCGGGACTAACTATAGGATCGCTGCTAAATTCATTAGCGCCGTGGTAGCCTTCTCCTTGTTATCGCGGCCTTGACACAAGATTGCCACAAGAGGAGGAATGCCGCCAGCCTCAGCGATGGCCGCACGGTTTTCATACTCCGAGGACAGGACCGAAAGCGCTACCGTAGCGTTTCGTTTTTGGTCGGTATTTCCATCACGAAGTAGCGCCACCAAGGGCGGAATCCCACCTGCAAACGTAATGGCCAATTTGTCGGGGCTTGCGGCGAGGTATCCCAACACGAGAGCTGCGGTCTGCTTCATGGAATCGCCCCCATCTCGTAGTAGCGCCAGCAAAGGAGGAATCGCGCCTCCAGCGATCATCGCAGACCTGTTTTTGGCCACGCTGCTGCTGGTCGACAAATACGACAGGGCCTCCAGCGCTTTTTGCTATTGAGACGCCGTACAGTCACGCACAAACGCCACGAACAGCGGGATCGCTCCTGCAGTGGCGATCGCCCGGCAGCATCTCTTCTGAACGTCGCTAACATCGCGCAACGGAGGAATTGCACCGACAAATGCGACCTTGGCTTTGTTTTCTTCGTTGAGGGACAAGTTCAACAGCGCCAACGTAGCGAATTCTTTGTGAGTATCAATTCCACTCGCGATCAAATCCAGCAGCAAACGACGAATCCCCCATGAGCCTGCCATTGTCACCCTGAGTTCCGGCTCCAGAGCGATGTTCACTAAAGCAGCCTCTGCGCTGTCCGCCTGAACGCCGTTACCGTTTCGTGCCAGCGCTACCAATGCTGGGATACCACCGGGGGTGGCAATAGCTATGCCACTGGCACGACTCAATGCCAAATTAGCCAACGCCGTTGCCGCCGTTGCCGCCTTTTCCTTCTGGCCATTTGTACCAGTTCGGACCAGCGCCACCAACGGTGGGATGCCTCCTGCATCTGCAATTGTGGACTCCTCCGCGTTAGCAAGATATGACAACAGGCCCGTGGCCGCCTCTTTCGCGAGACAGTCTCCAGTTTGCACCAGATTCACTAGCAACGGGATGCCACCCGTCGCGATCATCTCGGCCTTCATTGTGTGCGTGTACGCTGAGAGCTTCCAGAGCGCCGTTACCGCGCAGACCTTCTGGTCCTCCGTACCCATTTTCATCAGGGTCATCAACGGACCTACCGCCCCCGCTGCAACAATCGCCACTGCACTCCTATTAGTAATCGTGCGATATTTGTCAGTGCACCGACAGCCTTCATCTTCTGGTCATCGTTATCCCCACGCACCAGTCCGACCAAGGCGGGGATCCCCCCTGCCGTTGCAATCATGACGCTGTTGCTGGCAGTTCCCGACATGTGCCACAACGCCCGCGCCGCGCTCTCCTTCTGAGTATCATTGCCTGTACGAACCAACTTCACCAAAGGCGGGATGCCACCCGCAGAAGCAATGACAGCGTGGTTGACAGGTTTCGCTACTAGGTTGGCCAGTACACCCGCGGCAAACTCCTGGTGGGGGCTCCTACCGCTACGTACCGCCTTCACAAGCGACGGAATTCCGCCATCAGCGACGATCTCCGCTTCATCAATGGCCGTCGTCGTCAAGTTCACCAGGATCCCCGCGGCCGTGGCTTTTGCAGAAGAGGAAGCCCCTCGGATAAAGTTCACCAAGGTGGAATGGCCCCCGACGCAGCGATGAGAGCTCGCATATCAGCGGCCACCGAGAGCTTTGCCAAGGCCGCCACAGCTTCGCTCTTCTACCCGCCGTTGCCGTCACGCACTAGCGCCACCAAAGGAGGGACACCACCTGCCGTCGCGATGGCAAGGCGGTTTGCGTAGCTGGTCGACAGAGCTGCCAATGCGGCCGCAGCATGTTTCCTCTGGCTGGAACCTACGTCGGTCAGCAGGGTCACCAATGCCGGAATATTCTCCACAGTCGCTTCGACGGAGAGAGGCTGCCCCATTGGAGGTGATGCGTCTTCTTCGCGGCAAATTGGCGAGTGAGTGGCCTCAAGAGTTTGAGTGCAAGTCACAGAAAAGTGAATGAATCACGTTGGAAGGCAGATCCGGTTACATCAATCACGATACGGTTGTTGGCATCCAGTCCCCGATGCCATTTGAGAACTGTAGATGTTGGAATTCGCTTGGAATTGGAGTAACGGAATCTGGATAAAATCTAGAAATTTTCGATTTATTACCGGCAGATGTTGTAATGTACTTTTTTGTTTTTGGCTTTTTGCAAAACGCGGAGCTTTCCCAATCTTTTTTGCAAAGGCAACTATCTTTTGTTGTTGCAAAAAGCGGAGCTCCCTCCTGAACTCCACCTGCGCCGTCACTTAAAAAAGATTCGATCCATGACAAGCCAACTCAATACGGTGGGCTGGCCATCCAGCATGGCATCTCCATCGTCACCCGCCATCTAATGCGGAGGCTGGCCGCAGTTCCAACACTACTTGCACAAATTGAAGCATTAGGCACACGATAGAGGGCAGGTGAACTAAATTCGCCCGATACGAACTCGACGAGGCAACAAAAGCGGCAGCCTTCTGTAATGTCGAGCCAAGTAATAGCCGCCGCGTGTATGGTTATGACACTTGTGGTCGACCCATTCTCAGGCGTGCAGTGGGCATCGAAGCGCGTGCGTGCACGGAGTTCGACCAGTATGGTAGTTACCCCGTGCAAGCATTTCATCGCGGCGCTAGATGTCTTGGAGCGGTCTGCTAAGCGATTTATGGTTGTCGACGAATGCCACAAAATTGATGAGTACGCAGCTCTGTGTGGAGCTGGAGCCGACTCTGGTATCTAGTTAGTTCTCCGTGTAGAGCTGGCCAGCAATCCACAGCATCTCCCACCTCAACTGAGCACGAAACCTGGGAGAAAGATGGAGAGACGATTGCCAGGCAGAGGTGACACCAGCACGAAAGTAGGCAAGGTGAAGCGAACCTGCCCGTGTTCAAACTGATGTCAATCTGGTCACAACCGGAGGAACTGCCCCACGAAGTAGTGTCGGGACCAGAGGCAGAGGTTTGTCTGAGTAGCTATCTGTGTTTGATAATACATGTTTGCCGAGTGCGTAGTAATTGAGTAAGTCATTTGACAATCCTCCTTCGAGACGCCGCTACACTAGCTCAGGAGGGAGCTCCGCTTTTTGCAAAAAAGAGTTGCCTTTGCAAAAAAGATTGGGAAAGCTCCGGGTTTTGCAAAAAGCCCGGTTGTTATGTGCATCTCCACCGGTCAACAAAAAGTCCACCAATAGTGGCTATTGTAAAGAAAAAGTCAATAGGGCCCGACAAAAAGTTAACAATAGCTATCGGGAGGTTCGACAAAAATATCACCATAGTTGGCGGGATTTTTTGTCGAAACCACCAAGCTAAATGAACTATCTATGCAATTTTGTGTGGTCAACAAACAAATCCTACGATCATATTTAAAAAAAAAACATGGCGCGCGGCAACCACACGTCTCATTCTAGTTTTCTCCCTCCCCCGCAACCCTCCCCCCCACACACGAGTTGGTTACGTACGCCGCACTACACGATCCTGCTTCTTGCTCCTTCCGCGCGTCTGGTGTCCGTGCGTACCCCACGATTGTCTTCCCCTCGTCGCAGCGGATACTAACAGTCCTGTGTGAATGTTGCTAATAGCCTGCACGTGTGGTAATGAACGATGCCTCGTCCGGTAGCGACCGCCGATCCGTAGGGACGTGTCTCCTGCTGTTGATCGAATTTGGTTCAACAACTGGGAGACGTCTGACATATACATCGCATGCGGCCTTCTACGCTCATGTTAACACGTAACAAAGCCAAGTGGAGCGTAACTGACCTCACTCAGGAGTACAAGACATGAAACACGAGTGTATGCACGCGAAGGACTCCAGAATAAGACGGACTGGACACGTGGTCCGTAGCGCGGATTGACCCGCTGTAATTGCGGCTGTGTCGACCTAGGATGAGCTTGTGCAAGGTTATCGAATCAAGGTTACGCGTGGTGTGTATACACACAGCCGCATGCCTTGAAAAACGTGTGTTAGAACACTATCCTTCTCAGAGGAGAGGATGAAGACGTTATTGAGGTCGTCAATGAGATGTGCCTTGCTGGATCGAAGACAAGGTTGATCCACCAATACATCTATATTATGTGACTGTGCGTTATAGTGTCTGATCTTCCTTGAGTGCCAAGTTATAAACGTCTCTATGCCTGAGCTGAGACCCAGGCTCTTAGATCATCTATACTTCAGATACCTTTATCGCCTGCCTCGGGTGCGACGAATTGGAGTGACGAAGAATAAATTGGTAGACTAAGAGCATCTCCAACGGTGCACTGTAAACTGCAACGGCAAACGAGCACTTACAGTGAATTTTACGTGCCCGCAATGAATGTTTTCCGTTTCTGTATTTTTTTTCTCCCTCCAATGCACTCTAAACGCTACACTCCAAACAACAGCTTCAGCGGGCATCACTAGCACAGTACGACGCTCTAGCACAGCGGGGCTCTCGGGCACAGCAGGATCTCGGGCACAGCGAGCCTCTCTGCACAGCAAGGCTATCGCCCACAGCGGGGCGTTAGGGCACCGCGGGTGCTCCGGCCCAGCGGGCTCTCGCACGGCGAGGGTGCTCGGCGGTGTGCTCGACGTTGGGTGGCTTGGGGGAAATGCACCATTCGGTACCCAATCAGCGTCACTCCTCGATTTGCCGGCACTTTGGCGTCCTCACGGCAAACTTGGCCACTTTGGCGTGAGAACGCCACATTTGCCGTTTTAAATTTTCCGTTTAGCGTTTACAGTGAGCCGGTGGGAATAAAAAACGATGCCACGGTAAAAATTCACGCTAAATCCTTTGCCGTTGCCGTTTACAGTGCACCGTTGGAGATGCTCTAAGTCTTTTCAACATTCGAGTGACCGCTCCTCAACGCTCAACCTTCACAAAACACTGTGGCTGGTGATGTTTGAATGTGCACGTCAACTTAAATTCGGATCTCTGCATTTAGCATACGGATGGGGAAATGTATGAATCTCGCTCCGTAAACTATTTTTTTTACAGGCTCGGTTTGTACCAATACAAAGTGTTTGTATTGGTTTGGTACACGATTGTACGAGTACAAACCGGTTTGTGCAATATTTGTACCTTTTAGCACGACTGTGTAACCGTTTTGTACCACTAGAACACGCCTTTCGTTTTACCGGTGTGGATGTTACTGAAATGTGTAGAACTGGGTCATAAATCCCGGCAATAACGAGCAATTCAAGTGGGATTTATCGGAAAATCAACCTCCAACACCGGTGGAGATGCTCTTAGTCCAAAGTTCTCTAGTGCCGATAGTTGAAAGATTGCACGCGGCAGGAGTCCTGCTGAGTGCTGCATGTAGAGACGGAAGGGCAGGAGGCGAGTGCGTCGACAAGTTTGTCGCACGCTGCGAAGAAAGGGTGGGCGCCAGTGGCGTTAGATCCGAATGGCTAGGTGAGCGTCACTGGAAGTGTCAGTGTAGGTAACGATAGTGCCGTATGTTCGACCAGGGGTTGTTAGTGAGACGAGAGGACAGAAGTGGGTCCTCTGAAGCCCTTGCGAGTTCAGTTGGCGCGTCAAGAAGACAGGCCACTGGGCGATACAGACCAGCCCGGCGTGCAGGGTAATTGAAGACACGTTTCAAGGTGATCTGTTTGTCAAATCATTTCAATAGGGGGAGTCGAACATCTCGAATGAGCGAAAACAATTGAGCAAAAACCATATAGAAACGTGAGCCAGAAAAAACCGACAAGATAAGCCAAATTGCAGGGAGGGGGGGGGTCACATTTCGCTCATTCTAACATCGCATTTTGCCGAGAGGAAGGTTTACGAAACAGCCAGTTTAGATCTGGGAACAGAATGCCAAAGCAGAGCGATCGCCAGCGCCTTCTGCGGGGGGTGGAGGACATCTTGGCAGATGCCGCGCTGGAGGAGGAGGACGATGACATGTTGATGCTGAATGATAGTGATGCAGAAGTGGATCAGCTTCTATTCTCGGACACTGATGAAGCTAACGAATCGTTACAGCTTGTGCAGTCGTCTCGTTACCTAGTTAACAGAGAGCGCGCGATAAAGAGCACTATCTTCGTCACTGATGCGTTTCGATACTACATACCGGATCAGCGATTTCGTGATATGTCCCGAATGGACATGGGGACTTTTGAGGTGTTGTTGGTGAGATTGAGAAACATCGTGTGTTCTAGAACAATACGTACTGTTCCCAGGCAGCGGTTTGGAAGCAGTTGGCGGTGGCACTTGATCGCTTCGCCAATTACGGTACTGGTGCGTCGCTAAGTAGATCGGAACGACCGTGGGGAATTGGGAAGGGTATTGTGGATGACTATACCGACAGAGTTGTTACGGCTCTGAACGATCTGTCAGGTCGGTACGTTCGATGGCCAAGCCCTGAAGAGCGGCGCAGATCATCAAGGTATATGGCTTCGCTCGGCTTTCGTGGCTGTGTAGGTTTCATTGATGGAACGACAATTCCGCTTGCCCAGAAGCCAGGAAAAGATGGAGAGTGTTTTTTTTATCGGAAGCAGCGCTATAGTCTGAATGGACAAGTGGTGTGTGGCTGGGAGCGTCGTATAATTTCTTTCTTTGGTGGATGGCCAGGATCCTGTGCTGACAGTACAATATATCAAGAAATGGCGCTCTCCAAAGACACCTACAAGCGACACTTGGTGAGTATTTGCTGGCGGATTCAGCATATCCTGCTGATTTCACGCACAATGCGGTAGTTCCCGCTTACAAGTCGAACGTTCGAGGTACTGACATCGAAGACTTCAACACGTACGTAGCTCATGCTCGTGTTGTCAACGAACACACAATAGGGGTATTGAAAAATCGGTGGAGCTCATTGAAGGAGCTTCGGACGCAGTTAAACGGAGACGAGAACTGGGACATCACCTTGAGATAGATAACGGCGTGTATTACTCTCCACAATATGATGATCGATTTTGATGATGAGTGGAGTGACTCCGATCGTTCCTCAAGTGATGAGGAAGGCGATAATGATCTTATTGATGATGACCTTGAAGACGATGACCGTTTTCTCTTTCGCCGTGGATTGAAGCAACGCGCCATTGCCAAAGGCTACGAGCCGGGAGGGATCTTGTGGTTTCGCTCTCAGCGAGAACTGGCATGATATTTGGTGTGTGCGGTAGTGATTTCACAGTCGTTAATTATTCCAGGGCCAAAGACAACAAAGTCTCCGTCGCCTTCGAGGCGGTCGTCAGTATGTTGAAGAGCTTCGAGGTGTGCGTGGAAACTGCGGTGTCGGGGCGACAAACGATTGTTTGTGTCTCTTTAACACGTTGCCGCTGGTTCTTACATACTAAGTAGTGTCTAACGTCCTTCATCTTCCCCATAACCACGGACATGAGCGACGAGAGTGCGATCAAGAGCCCCTCTATCGGCCATCGGCTACAATAGCGCCTCCGTGCGCTACATGTTCTGACAGGGCTTGGGACGCCCCAACATCTTCGAGGACGCGGTGAACAAGCTCGTGACGAAGATCAAGCCGGGTCTGGGCATCGCATTCAACATGCTGTACCTGAACGCGAAGCAGTGGGACTTCCTTTTCCCGGTGGTGTTCCGCATGCGTCGTAGCGGTGACCGGTTTGACGGCCGGCGTGGTTGCGCTGGAGATGACGTCCATTACCACCCGGAGTTGTCTTGCAGCGGCTTCGTCGACAAGGAGAAGGCGTTCTACGCTCGCTTCTGGGTGGCGATCGAGGGCAAGAAGAGGAGTCGTGCGAGACTGCATGCGCGGAGAGCGTGCTGTCGCCTTTCACGGCCGATTTCTCGATCACGAAGGAATACATCGTTGCGTACCGTGCTGCGCTGGGCCTAAGTGCTGACGAGGCCGGCGCCCCCGTCGACTTCTCGACCATCGTGTCGTGGCGACTGCTGATTCAGCCGTTGTTCACGAAGGAGGTGAAGGGCAACTTGCTGGACCTGGTGTACCTGAAGCACTCGTACAAGCTTCTGTCCTCGCGCAAGGCTTCATGCCTCGGGACGACATCGTGAGCACGTGGAACGTGGGCAGTCTGCGCATCAGCGACAGCGGCAAGATCGAAACGGCGTGGCCATCATTTCGCGCAAGACGGCGGACGAGCAGATGGTGGAGGTGCTTGAGCCGCTGGTAGTGAGTTCCTCATTCGTGGTTCGTTCGAGGATTTCGAGTCGACGTTTTCGATTGAAAAGTCGACGGACGAGTTCGTTCCGAGCCGCCAGGAAGACATGGAGATCCTGAAGGCGAAGTCGTGGCTGAAGCTTGCAGCCGTGGCCTCGGTGAACGTGACCGCCTGGCGTTCCACATGTCGACGAAGAAGCAGTAAGCGTTGATCTGCCGTGAAGGTGTTGGGTACGCTGATCCGTGCGGAGACTGGCTCGAACGTGCAGGTCGGTATGGTCGAGTTCACGAGGACGTGGAGAAGGTGATCGCGGATTCATTGGTGCAAGCTCGCTCCCGCAAGGAGAAGCGCGAGCAAAGTGGCCGTCCGTGCACGCTGGCGAGAGGCCTGGTGACGATCCCGCTGGTTAACATTGACGTGCCATTCCACTCGCACGAGCTGCTTGGCGGCGTGCCATCGTTCTGTGCGCTGCTCCGCACCAAGTTTGACCCGCAGGTACCGGAGCGCCAGCTGCCGCTTCTGGTGAACCGGTACATCCCGAACCTGGTGGCTACTCCGTTCTCGCTGGAGCGTTCGTACTTCGAGGAGGTTTACGAAGCGACGAAGAGACCGTATCTGGCGGAGGTTCTGGACCCGATGCAGTGGCATTTGACGACGAAAGCTCAGCGGGCTCGTGGTGGAGCTGCTGGCGTACCAGTTCGCGTGGCCCGTGAGTGGATCAAGCCGCAGGCGCCCCTGTTCTCGGAGGGTGATGCTCGTCGCTTCGTGGAGATCTGCCTTGCGTCGACGCCGACGAAATGGCGCTGTGCACTCTCCAGGTTGGTGACTTCCGGGAGGTGCCGCGCAAGATCCTGTGATACCAGCGTTACCGTGAGGTTGTGCACTTCGAAGAGGAGACGTCAAAAACATCTCTGCTTCGGAGTAAGGTCATGGTTTGGCTGCCGAGGCTGTGGCTGAAGCTGCTACTGTTGCGGCGAAGGCCGCCGCTGCGTCTGTCCCGAAAGTGGAGGCTGCTGCTGCTGCTGCTCCGGCCCCGGTTGGCGATCCGGTTGTTGCCACCCCTGTCTGGCATCAGCGGCGCTCCTGTCCCTGCACCCCCTCTTCTGTCGCCCCTGATGAAGACGCTTCTGCTGGAGCGCTGCACGCTCTCCACGTGATTCCAGCGGTGCACTGGGCAAGGCGCTGAATGAAGATACATATGTGAAGACGTTATCTGCCGGTAAGTTGGCTGTGCAGAACGAGATTGTTGGTGTTATGTCCAGCGGTTGCTGCTGATGTCAACAGCTAGCAAAAGTTTTCCACGAAAGTCTCAATCTCGTCTATCGACTTGCCCTGACGGAGCAGTTCCAACACCAACTCCTGATTTCGCTGTGAATGGCGCTCTTCCTGCTCCTGTACGGGTTGTTGAGCTTCAGCTTCCCTTCATAGTTTTGCTGCTGCCTTCTTCTCGTTCCACTGGCGATGTTCTTCTTCCAACTTCTGCTTGAGGTAATCGACCTTCGCCTCTGCATTATTTGCATAAGCTGTAGATAGACTCATCCTCGTTTCGTGCGCGTTTGCTGGACGCAAAGGCCTGTTGAGTTTGCCGTCATGTGTCTTCAAGTGCTGTGACACCGTTTGCTGTTCAGCTTTCTTGGATGCAGGACTTGATCTCTTTCCTGGTTTGGCCGAGGATGCTGAATGGTATCTGGTGAACGAGCGTTCAGGCGCAGTTGCTTTGGATGACACCATCGTGGCTGAGCTTGAGACCGACTGTGACGAGCTCTGCGATGAAACGCTTGCCAGCTGAGTTGGCGTCGCAGATGGTAGCATTTGAGTTTGGCCCCCAGGTACAAAGCTTGAATCGACTGTTTCACTGCAAAGCTCGCCGTTGGTTGGACTTGCATCATGCATCAACAGCAATACTGAGTTCTTGACTAGCGTCCGATCTGCCACGAAGCGTGCTACGGCACACCGACAGAGGTACACCAAGCTCTAGCGTGACGGGCGGGGTAATGTTTGCCTTCTCCGCGAAAAGGTCCTTCATTCTGGCAAATTCGGGACATCTTCGCACTAGTTTCTCCTGGAACGAAATGCCGCGGGCGAGTTCCCGTTTAGTAAGGCCGGCACCAGTGATCGATTGACTCAGTTTTAACGTCTTCTTGAATCACCGCAATTAGGTTCTCCATCGTTGTCCTTGTTTCGAGCCGTTAACTTTTGAAGCGCCGCCGTCGTCGTGTTTTTCTTGAGATGCTTTACAAGGGCCTCAAACACATCGGACTTCTTCACCTGCTCCCCCACCTTCGTCTTTTCACCAGTTCCATGAATGGCCTTGTAGTTCTCCGACACTTTCATCCAGCTTACAATAATTCGGTAGTCTTCGCGGGATAGGTGTGCCTTTTTCGTTGTCCTCTCCACTCGTGATTCTTCCTCGTCACCACTTCTTCATCTTCCTCTCCGTGGGGGGGGGGGGGCAGCAGAGAGCACCATGAGATTTCTTCATCACGCTAATGTGGAAGTGAATGAGGAATGAAGGGATCGAGGGAACCAGGGGCGGGAACGAGGGGGTAAGGGAGCCACAGGTTGAACCTTTAAGTGAGCGCCTATTTTCATTCTCGCTTTTCTCTGAAATGAGCCACCTCCGAAGGTAGCTTATTTCAGAGATGAGCGAAAACAAAGAGGTTAAATGAGCGAAGGGAAGCTCCGAAGATGATCTGATTTTTTTTTACATGTTCGACTCTCCCTAATGCATATATATTTGTTTTACTATACTTGCTTCATTCCCTCCCCTTACTTTTTTTCCAGACCGCCTTTCATACTACCATTAGCTTGATAGCGGTAGAGTGCGGGAATTCCCGCTATTAACTCTGGATGCCTGAGCTGATTAGACCAAAACAGCAGGTTTTTCGGGCCTGCAAAATATCCAAAAGCTCACAAAGAGCTCATTAGTCAATGTTTCTTATATAT
>LGTU01001126.1:0-14256 GCA_001314425.1 Phytophthora pluvialis | reverse complement strand
AGTTTGCTGGGTCTCGAGTCTTACGCAACCGTTATTGGGGTGTGCTACAGCAACCGGATGCGGGTCCTTGCGTGCAATAAAAACAAGTTGGAGTGTCAATTCAGCTACCAGAGCACTATTCTGGTTGGTTTTGCTGCTAACTAACGTAGTGGGCACTTTAATAGATTATTCAAGTGGACGTCTCACGTTAGCCATTTAGCCTTGATGAAGACGCGTCCTGCAGAGCCAAGCGTTCTTCGGCGCGGGGTTCTGCTTCGAAAAGTGCGACCTAATCTATGGCGCAGCACCTGGATCAAGTGGACGACAGCCGAAGTTGTACCTGTTGGTCCTAGAATCAACGACCTGCCGTCTTCTAGGAAGTTAGCTCGAAGATTATCTTCCAACATCTCGACGCTGCATCGACGGAGTGTTGTCGCATTGACACACCGATACCTGTCGTTTCGGGATGCTTTCGGCGCTCTGGGTCCTCCGATGGTCGTGGTGGCTATTGTTTGCATCCTCTGGACAGTGTGGCTGATCCTGCTCGCGGTGGCGCCCAACGGGACTGCGAATGTTCTCATGAACACTGCCGAGTACGACGACGGCCAGTTCTGGCTCATCCCGGAGAAGCTGCGAGCGCTTGAGGCTTTCAGCGTCGCGGGATATGCGGCGGTTGCGATCATCTACGTGTCCATTTTACTCAAAATTCTGGTCTGGAGGGTGCATCAACACGTGGAAGGCACGCTGCTCGACCGAATTCTGGAGCGGTGCGCTCCGGGTCAAGTGCGTGGCGCAGCGGAATTGGAGCTTTCAAACAGAGTTCGAAGTCTCATTTGGGAACTTTACAAGCTCCTGAAAGAGCTCACGGGGTTCCACGGCAAATACCGGAAACAATGGGTAAGTCTTTCTGCGATTGCTTCGCTCAAAGCCACTAACGGCGCTAATTAATGTTTGCCATCGTTAGAATTTATGCCTCAAGGCGTTCGACTTGTCCATGCAGACTTTTGTGCTGAGTAAAATGCTGGAAGAGGGGGCCCCAGTCCGCCTCACGCTTGGGTTCGCTGTCTTCATAGCATTAAACTCCGCGTCCTGTGCGGGAGCAATCCTCAGCGGCAAACACTCGGCCTTCTCGGAGATTCTCATCGACTCGGTGTTTGATCTTGGCGCCACGGTGTTTTTCCCCATCCTGGTACTCGCGTACTGCGTAAACACCTTTGACTACGACCACCGTGTGTTTCTCCTTTACTTGGAGTTGATGCCGGTTGGGAGCTTTGAGAGGCGCGCACGAATGTTCGCTCAGCCGACTGAAGTTGAACTCTTTCGCGTGGCCTTCGACTCGCTTCGTATTCGGTCGGCACCCGATTTATTTCTCCGGATTGGCATGAATTTGGGGTTTGCGTACCGCTTCAAACGAGTGGTGGAAGTCCTGATTCAGATGCAAACCCAACGTGTGCGTCGGAACAAAGCGTCCGAACTGAGGAAGAAGTCCACCATGTTGACCTCGCCGAGAGCTGTGACTCGGGAGCAGTCGTGCCAGAAATCGGTGCCACGGTCAATCGCTGCGCTCTTCGCTCTCTTCAGCATCAGCATCCTCGTGGCCACTCATATGGCCATCACAACGTCTCAGGCGATCTGTAGGCCTCAGCCCGAGTGTGTTGTGTTTGCCTATCGGTGGACAGACGCGGACTTGTGTCCGTGTAAAGCACTAGTCGACGGAAATCGTGCCCCCAAAACCTACGACGAGTGGACTCACCCAGTTGACGCCACCGAAATGGTGCGAGTCTTAGCCGCAGCTGGAACACTCGAGACGTTGCAACTGATCAATCGACAACTAACCACACTACCAGAGGAGCTTCGAGGCTGTCACGACCTCAAGTATCTGTACGAGGTGTTAGTGTTCGTACAACTTTTGATACCGTCCTTCTTACGCTATTTGTTTTGGCATTTGTGTAGATCCATCGTCAACTGCGCGCTTGAGGAGCTGCCTATCTGGGCGAAAGAGTTCCACAATCTAGAGTTTCTGTAGGTCTGTGTTCTGCTTGGGTGGGAAATGTGGAGCAACTCGACTGACTGAAAGAATCCGTGGTGCTCTGAACAGGCAGATCGAAGGCAAAGTAGGGAGCGAGAACCTTGAAAACTTGCAGCCCGACCTGTTCAGCGCCATGCCTGAGTTAAGGTATCTCCAGCTAGGGCTGCACCAACGCATGACGCGGTTGCCACCATTGGACGGCGCGCCAAACTTATGCTGCTTGATTCTTGCTCGAATGAACGGCATCACGGAGCTGCCGTCTCTGGCACGGGCTTCGCAACTGGAGAGGATGGAATTCACCGTCATGAAGCACCTCACCTCGATGCCAGATCTCGAGCCGATCGGACCCGTCGTGCACTTCGCAGTGTACCAAGGAGCGCACTTGTGCTGCAACGGATTCCTCGGAACTTGCGATCTCTCGAATCCGTTCTGCCAGGACGCCACATGCCTGGAGGATTCCTCGCATCGAGCCACTCCAGCAACGCTCCAAGTGTTCGAGAAGTTCTCTTCGGCGGCCTGTGAGCCGTACTCTGGCGTCTCCCAAACCCCAACACGCGCAACAATTCATATGTGCGACGGAGTTCCGTTCCGACAGTGCGTCCTGCCGGGCCTCGAGCCTGGCACAACCGTCGTTGGGATGTGTTATAACCACCGCTTCCAGGTCCTAGCGTGCAATCCTGATCCTGCAAATATTCGTGTTCGTCGGCGGCAGATTCGAGACGGACTGGGGGCTGCGTGTGATCCCGTCGAGGAAGCGTGGCTGGGCTGCGGCCCGATAACATAGAGGGAAAATTTTACTATATGTACAGTATACATACAGATGAGAACAGCAAGTGGCCTAGGTACAGCGCGTTTGGTACGTTTACATGTACTGCAGCCCTGCCACGCACTTATCCTCCGGATTGCGGTGACGCAGATCGACGTGGCAGCGCGACCAACGCAAAGTCCGGTGCACTGACGGGGCCTGCAGCCATGTGCACCGACCACGACTTTCACAACTTCGACGTTGAAGCGCACACAGCTTGGGCACGCGGCCCTAGAAGCGATTCCAAGTCTCACGTGGCAACACACTTTGAAATACTAGAGCAGCAACGCCACCACCTTGCCTCCCCCCACACTAATAGCACGGCACAGGGGGGCCGTCGCCAAGTTTTTCCGAAGCCAACCCGTTCCGGTGCCCGGTCTCTGTATTAGTCGAAGCGGACGGCCTTCGCCCGGACTGGTCTTTGTTTTGGTCTCAGGTGGAGCTGCCTTCAAGTTGGGATCGGCAGCATGGGTGTTCCTCCGCATCACGGCCGGCCACTTCGTGCGTGGCAGAGCTCATTCCGAGTTTGGCCGCCTTCGTCTCAAACCTCCCACCGACCCACCGCCACCATGAAGCTCTCCAAGTTCGCCAAGCACGCGCTCACCTTCGACGGGCCGTCGCCGATCCAGCACCTCGAACGCCTGTCCAAGGCGCTGGGCGACAAGGTGCAGCTGTACGCCAAGCGCGAGGACTGCAACTCCGGGCTGGCCTTCGGCGGCAACAAGACGCGCAAGCTCGAGTACATCATCCCGGAGGCCATCGAGGGCGGCTACGACACGCTTGTGTCCATCGGCGGCATCCAGTCCAACCAGACGCGGCAGGTGGCCGCGGTGGCCGCGCACCTCGGCTTCAAGTGCGTCTTGGTGCAGGAGAACTGGGTCAACTACCCGCCCGAAGAGGCCCCCGTGTACGACAACGTGGGCAACATCGAGCTCTCGCGCATCCTGGGCGCGGACGTGCGCCGCGACGCCGCGGGCTTCGACATCGGCATCCGTCCGAGCTGGGAGGCGGCCATGGACGGCGTCAAGAAGGCCGGCGGCAAGCCGTACCCCATCCCGGCCGGCTGCTCGGAGCACCCCAAGGGCGGCCTGGGCTTCGTCGACTTCGCCGAGGAGGTCCGCGCGCAGGAGAAGGAGCTGGGCTTCACGTTCGACTACATCGTCGTGTGCGCCGTGACCGGCAGCACCATGGGCGGCATGGTCGTGGGCTTCGCGGCCGACGGACGCGCGAACAAGGTCATCGGCATTGACGCGTCCGCGACGCCCGACAAGACCCGCCAGCAGGTGCTGCGCATTGCCCAGAACACGGCCGAGCTGGTGGAGCTGGGGCGCGAGATCACCGCCGAGGACGTGGTGCTGGACACGCGCTTCGGCGGCCCGGAGTACGGACTGCCCAACGAGGGCACGCTGGACGCCATCCGACTCTGCGCCCGCACCGAAGGCATCCTGACCGACCCGGTGTACGAGGGCAAGTCCATGGACGGCATGATCTCCATGGTGCGCAACGGCGAGTTCCCGGACGGCTCCAAGGTGCTGTACGCCCACCTGGGCGGCGCGCCGGCGCTCAGCGCGTACAGCTACCTGTTCAAGGAAGGCTAAACGAGCCAAGACGCGTGCAGGGACGCTGTACGAACCATTTCAGCGGAGAATGGCCTTGGTTCTTCGCGCTGCGTAGATAATATGAATGCATGAACTACTACTTCGAAGTATGCTTCTACCTGTTCATCCCAGGGGCAACTTGAAGCACGCAAGTTGCTCCAGTGGCTTATGTTGCCTACCTGTTGCTGGTGTGTGTTACTTCACACCAAAATCCACCAATCGCACCTCGACTTACCCCAAAGTGGCTGCACATACTCCATTTCGACGCGGAACACGCGGGACGGACCCCCATGGCGCCCCTCGCGTGCCCGTGGGCGTGTCCCTCGGCCCCCACGCTGCTCGCGGACTGCGCTGGCTCCTCCACCGCGCCCTCCTCGCTTTATCTGGCCGCAGTAGCGCGTCGGAGACGGCGTCTACGCGCTGAAAGCGACGCGGAGACGTGCTCGGACGTGACGGCGGTGGATGCGACGTCGTTATCAGGCCTGGGGGTGCAAGCCGTCGAGCTGCGCAACGCCACGCTCACAGAACTGTACGAGAGCGCTGTCACCGCGCTGGAACGGCACCGAAACGTTGAGAATTGACCGAGTTATGACCTTTCCACGGCCGCAGGAACTTGACGGACAACCGCGTCGCCGACGTGCGCGCTCTGCAGCTTCCGGAGACACTGCAGCAGCTGTAAGGGCAACGGGACACAGATCTCACTTGGACTGGGGCTGATGCTGCCGTTGTGCTGCAGATATTTGAGTCAGAACGAGCTCACGAGCCTCGAGATCCCGGACAGCTGGGAACACCTGGAAGTGCTGTGAGTGGGGGCTATACAGGCCGCTGGGTGTACATACAGTGGGGCTAACTCGTGGCTGTTGCTGCTGGGTAGTGATGTCTCAGACAACCCCATTGCCAACTTGACGGCAGAGGGGAAGCACGGACCGAAGGTTCTCATCGCGAGGAATACCAGTCTCAGTGCGTTGAAAGACGCCGTGCTCCCAGCTACGCTGCGGCGACTGTAGGTGCACCGATGTACTGAAGCTGCTAGGGTGTTGTGGGTTTGCTGACTTGCAATGGCTTCGTCTTGTGAAGAGATTTGTCGCTGACGACTATTGGAAGCTGGGAGAACTTTACACCGCCGACGGACTTGTCCGACTTGTAAGACTGGCACACGAGCATCGTGCTGGCTATAGTGAACAGGTTTGTGACCGTGTGGCTTTTCGTTCCCCGCAGGATTATGCGGGACAGTTCGATTGAGATGCTGGGACCTGCGAACTTCAGTGCGTGCGCTCGATCGTTTACCATGTGAGTGGGGCTTCGAGGTCGTGTCTAGGGAGGCGTACTGGAAACCTTATTTACTGTTCGTGCTGTCCTATTAGGGATTTTTCGGGAAACAGCATCACTGCGATTCGAGGTGTGCGTTTCCCACCCAAGCTACGCACCTTGTAGGCTCTTAACGTTTGCTTGCTTGACGGAACTACCTGGATTATGCTAACTGCCTTCTTGTATGCCACTAGGTTTCTAAATGGAAGCAGCGTAACGCACTTTGAGGTGTGCAAGACCGACGTGGAGGTTCTTGAACAGCTCGAAGCCTTCAATGTCACAACCCTCACTCTCGGTGATGGCTCGTGCTCAGACGCAGCCACCCCGACGTCAGTGATGATTGGTAACACAAGTTACCCGCTGTGTGTACTGACAGGTAATGTGTTTGCAGAATATTACGCATCATGCGGGGTCTACGTCTAACGCATTAGTGCCACAGACATCGCTTTTGATGAGAAGTATGGACGTGGTAAAGCGTCATCGTCGACTTCACTCGCCACGCTGCTACTCCTACTGTTCTCGCTTGCGTCAGCAGCCTTTATACTGCTAATGCTCTTCATTATCAAGCGGAAAGTCATTGATGAACGTCGAGCGAAGGCAGCGCGAGCTGAGGCGCTGAAGGCTGATCAAGCAGCCAGCGAAAGAAGCAGTGATGAAGAAGACATCGACAAGATGAAGATGAGCTCCGCTATTCTCACCGACGATGTGCGCGGCGATCCAGACTTTGAACGATACCGTATCGCCCAGCACGATCTTGATTTTGTGAAGCAGTTGTCGAAGGGAGCGGGTGGTGTTGTTCACCTCGCAAAGTGGGCGTCTACGAACGAACAAGTCGTGGTGAAGCGTGTGGCCCCCGAGAAATCCAAAAGCGTACGCGAGCTGCAGCGATTCACTCGAGAGATTCGTCTGTACGCGAGCTTGAAGCACCCCAAAATCGTCGCGTTCCGTGGAATTGCCTGGTCCTCGCTGGCCGACTTGTCACTTGTGCTTGAGTTCATGCCAAACGGAGATCTAGCGCAGTTCCTGGCGCGACAGCAGATGCTGGACAGTCAGCGACGAGGGTGGAGCTGGTCGGGTGATGAGGACTCAGGCTTCTCGCACAGCAAGCTAACGGTGGCTCTGGACGTTGCGGATGCGCTGGTGTATCTCCACTCGTTCGCAGAGCCAATAATGCACCGCGACCTCAAGGCGCAGAACATTTTGCTCAACAACAAGTGGGTGGCCAAGATCAGCGACTTCGGTGTCAGCAAGAGACGGAAGCAGCGCGACGAAGAGCAAGGCGTGTCTTCTGGTGAATCCCAAACGGCGGAGGTGGGCACTGCTGCGTGGATCGCGCCCGAAGTGATCAAAGGCGCGCGGTACGACCAGAAGGCCGATATTTATTCGTTCGGAGTGGTGATGTGTGAGCTGGACACGTGCACGAGGCCGTATGCGCTTGGAGTTGCCAGCTCGCACTCTGCTTCTGGAATGACCTCGTTCACCTCCTCTACAGACGACGAGCAGGTCAAGAGTCTGCTGTCGTCTAACGCGACGCTGGCGTTGGCTGTTAGCGACAAGGGGGTGATGCCGGCGTTCCATTCGGACTGTCCGCGAGCGATTCTCGACCTGGCGCGGATGTGCCTCGCTTACGACCCGGAAGAGCGGCCGACAGCGAAGGAGCTCTGGCGTTTGCTACAGGACCTGGCCGCGCCCGGTGCGTTGCTGACGACGTCGCGCAAGGCAACGCTGACTGAATCGATCCGACACGTGAGTCCAAGCGCTCTGTGATTCGTATTTCGATTGTTTGCAGACGAGCAGCAGCCCACTGGTAAGTTGGTGCAACGTAGGCTATAGCGTCATCTACAAACATGCTTTATTGCCTCTCTTATGATAGGAGACCACGCCGATGTACGCCTGATATGCACAGAGATAAAGAACTCGATTTCCGATCTAAGAAGAGGACGACGCTGCAGTGGATGCCGCGGCCGGGGCTTGCGTCTCGCCGGCACCAGAGGCCGCAGGGGCAGAACCAGCATTGGACTCAGCGGGGGCAGAACCAGCATTGGACTCAGCGGGGGCAGAACCAGCAGCGGACTCAGCGGGGGCAGAACCGGAAGACTCGGTCGAAGCGGCCGGGGCTGAGCCAGAAGACGCGGTCGAGGCAGCAGTCGACTCGGCGGCCGGGGCCGAACCAGCGGCGGACCCGGCCGCACTCGTCGTCTGGGCTGTCACGGCCTTGCAGTCGCCGCTGCTGCTGGTAGACTCGTCGAGCAGCGCCTCGATCTCGCCGTAGTGGAGACCCACCGACGTGATGGTGGAGTTGTCGGGCTTGCTGGCGGGCAGCCACAGGAAGTCAGGGTGGTTGGCCTTGGAGCCCGAGAGCCACTCGCCGCCCAGAATCTGGTAGGTCTCGTCCGTCTCCAGGAGGTACTCGTAGTCGGCGCTAGTCGTGGACTTGTCGACCAGGCCCGTGGAGACTAGGGGTCCGTTCGTGCCGGACTCGACGATCCATCTGAAGCGCGTGGTCACGACGGCGATCTTGGTGGCGGCGTCGTTGAACGGGTACTTTGCCACGTCGAAGTACTTCTTGGCGGCGGCCGCGGGGGTCATCCACGACAGGCGGAGGATCTCGTAGCTGCGAGCAGGCTGGTTCCACACCTCGTTACCGGCGGTGATGTCGACGACGAAGCTGTGGTTGAAGCGCCCCATGATGTTCGTCACGGCGACGTGGAAGTACCCGGGGCTGATGTCACGGCGGCGGTCATCGAAGAAGCGGCCGTACTTGTCCGTGTTGTTCGGGGCGTTGTCGTTGCCGTTGAAGCGAGAGCCCGTGAAGATGGTGGGGATCTTGGAACCGTCGTAGGCGAGGGTGATCAGAGCCTTGATGTCGTACGGCTCGAAGACCGTGCCGTTGCGCTCGACTGCGCAGGAGGGCTCAGCCTCGAGGATGGCGGCAGGTGCCCAGGCGTGGCAAATACCGAACCATGTCGGGATGCAGTGGCCCGACGTCTTGCCGTCGCGCTTGGCGCACACGCTGCCGTCCTTGAGTGGCTTGCATTCGGCGTCGGCCGTGCATTTCAAGCGCTTGACCTGCGAGTCGATACCGTTCTTGGCTGAAATGTCGTCCATCAACTTCGTGACGTCGTAGCCGAAAGCCTCAGCGTACTTCTCGGCGGGGCTGGGCTTTCCCTTCGCCCAGCGGTAGTTGATGCTGTCCGCGTACACGGGCCAGTAGCTGCTCGGCCACGGGATCGGGTCGTGCTGGTACTTGGTGGGCAGCTTGGTGATGTCGGTCTCGAGCTCCAGTCCGAAGAACGTCTCGAGCTTCTTCATGTCTGTACTCTTGGTCACCTCGAGGCGACGCTCCTTCAACGGGGCGTGCAATTGACCAGGGTTGTACTTGTCGGCGTCGGCGCCAATGCTGCCGCCCGTGCCCAGGGTCGCCGACGTGGGCGTGGTGTCCGTGGCCAGGAACGAACCGTAACCCGGGAAGCTGTCGTCCAGCGTCGTCAACTCATCCGGGGTCTCGGGCGTGTCGTCCTCGATAGGCAGGGCCTTCACTGTTCCTGCGGCGTACAGCGCGGCCAGTCCGCACACTAGTCTCCACTGCACCATTTTCGATCAAAAAGCTGTTTCGGGGGACGCTGTGAGTCGCGTGGAATAAACCGAGCTGAGCTGCTTGCTGTCTAGCGAGCGGTTTGTCGTTTGAGCGGCGAACTGTTGCAAACGGGCACGGTAAGCAGGCTTGGGGGCTTTGCATGACAAGCACGAAATGTTTGGCTCCAGCCCGTTTTTTTCTGGCATTCCAGGTGGCGCTTTCATGAGATCGGGTCGCTGTGTGGCCTTCACTGAGCTCAAGTATGGTTTGCCCGTTCTCTCGGGGGATTGTTTTGCTGTTTGGAATAGCCAGATGGCCCCGGATAAGTGGAAGCTGGGACGGATGGGGCATTCGGGAGGTTGTGTGGGAACTGCTCGCTCCTTCTCGTTAAAGAGTTAATTAAGCCTTAAGCCCAAGCTCGGCGACGCGGAAGCTGCACTGTCTTGACGCGGAGAAGTAATCCCTGCCTCTCTCAGAGCTTTGCAGCATAGTGAACACAAGACGCGATGGAAGTTTGCCAATCCACAGGCTTCGTGAAGACAGTCCCCGTGGTTTCGAATCGGGTTGAGCGTCGAGTGTACAGTACATGTATTACCAGTACTTCGTGCGATGGAAGGAGGACGAGCGCTCCTGTTGACGGGCGGTTCCCAGCTTGTTGTCACATGGTCAACATTACCAATCGATAAAATGGTGCGGCACATGTGTTCATGCTGAAGTTACACACCTCCGCTGGTAGCTATTGCGGTGTGAATCTCCGCTCACCACTGTCGTGATGCCCTCCAGTTTGTGATATCGTACGGTACAGTGAATTGCCACTGCTGGACTCTGTAGAACTTAAGCAGCGAGGGGTTCCTGAAGGTTCTCTGGTCTCTGTGCGCGATAGTCGGGGCGAACTCACGTTGTTGGATCGAGCAGCCCATGAGCCAAAGCCCCGCAGTCGATCCTAGAGAGGTTCTCCCAGCGTCCAATCCTATCTTGGAACTCTACGGCGGACGTTTCTTTAGGCGAGACCGCGCCTATCCTTGCGGCTTACGTTCATCGTGCCGAGCACTCCCTATTGCGGGCTGCAGTTTGTGGCTCGACGATTGCGAATGAACCATGGATGTTGCTGTGAGCGTTTAGCAGCCAAGTCTCGCAGCGCGACTTGATGCAAGTTTTCAACGCAACGAACCAGCAGGCCGCCGCAAAGTCCGTGACGTATGTAGCGTTGCAGTTCTAAGGTCGTGAGCGGGGACACCGAGCCGGATTTGCCCACTTTGCCATCGACAGGAAAGACCACTGCTACAGTATGGAAAGGACTTTACGCACTCGGTTCACGCGGCGAAATAAGTCCTTGGTCCAGCTGAAAGCGTGGAAACAGACCTCGAGCTTCAAGTTTTGGGCTACGTCACCGCCACACTCAGCAGCGCAATGAGCTGATACGCATTCGCATTCTACTCTTTAGTGCGAAACTTGTCACCTGTCTTCAACGTCAGCTGCCGTAGTGCTGCGACTCGCGGCAGTGCAGAGTTGTATTTCATCAGGCTGCTTCAACGGAGACTGTAGTTTGGTACGCTGCTGCAAATTTGGACAGCACAGCCAGCCACAAGTGCATTTGGATTGGAAGCGTTGGAGCATTGCATCTTCCGACGCCGTTTGCCAGTCGACGTGAGCCCCCCAGCCTACAGCTGGAATGTACCGTAGACTCCGGGATTGACTGAAGACCGTATTTGAATATTAAATTCGACCACTACAACTGCCTACCACCGCATACTAGCGGTCACTACCAGATAGCCTTAATCTCTCCATTTTCCCACCGGTACACACGACCAGCACCACCAATAAAACGATGAAAAATGCTCGCGACTGGTGCCACTGAGCTCGCTCTTGTCTGCCTTTGCTTAGCCGTCTCCACTTTCGGCGATGCGAAGGTCCACAAGTGTCATCGTCCAGGTGCAGAGCTTGGCAGCAAGGGCAAAATCCTACGCGTAGGATCATGCATGATAGATTTATATAAGCGTTTGTATGCAAAAACATACGAATTGCGTAAAAAGGTCAGGTTGAAGCCGCCATCATACTGTTGAGGTGAGCTCCCAAGCAGTTCCTCTTCGTGTTTGGGCCGCAAACACCGAAGTACTTGCCTCTCTCTGGGTCGGAGCACTTCACGCAATAGAAAAACGCGTTGGTCTTGCATATTCCGCATACGCGCTGTGCCCTCTTGCCTTGTGCGCGTGCAGATTCGTACTGAGGCAAATCAATGAGTGCCCTGATGCGGTGTGGGGAGCTTTCGTCGCAATCATAGTCCGTTGCTGGCACACCACTGCGCACAGTTCTAGCAGCAGCGTACTGATTCAGCTGATATGCAAGCTGGCGGAACTCGCGTCGCACGACCTCGATTACACCGACCTTTCCCCTGAGCTTTTTGGTCTTGCCACGTACACGACTTCCAGCATGCAGCCTCAAGTCTCCGTTCGAGCCAAAAACTAAGTCATGTTTTAGTTAGCCCTTCGCCAAGTTTAGCGCGATGAGCGTTAGTGCAGGCCTGGGAATCTATTTTTGAGTACTCGGTCTACCTTCGCGTGGACAGCCTCGACAAGAAATTGCAAACCCAGCTATATCAACACAAGGAAAAACCTCCGCCATACAGTCCAGTAACGATGCTGACACAGAATCTGAGCAGATTTTTCTCGGTGCAGTGGGGACATCCGGCAGGTTCAGCAATCAAGGCGGCAAAACTCATGGCAAAAACCAGAACATCGATCAGCTACAGCACTCAGAGCACAGGAGGAGTGACATACCCCAGCGATTACATCCAAAAAAATATTGCAGCTTCCTCACCGCAGGTTCTAGGCCAGCAACAAAGACAGACGAATGACATCCAGTCACGTCTCACTTTATACCAGGCTTCTATAAGATAGTAAAACATAAAACTCAAATAGAAGGCCACTTAACAACAACTGGAATCTAGTTTTGAGTTCGGTCCTACCGGTAGGAATTCGATCCTACGAGTAGGGTAAAGATTAACTGCTACAACGTTGTCACTACTTCCTATACGGTTGAAGTGCTGTTCACTTCAAATCGGTTGACGCTCGGCGTTGATCCTGGCTTTGGCGCTGGAGCTGCCGAAGGGAGTAGTGAAGCTCCATTGCCGAGGGGCGGTCGGCAGGGTCCTTTAGACAGCTCTGAGCGATCTCCACAATCTCCGGAGGACAGTCTTCACGGAACTTGGGCTTCAGGGAAGTTGCACCATCGACGCTCTGCCGTCGCGATTCCTTTCGCGAAAAAGGTAGCTTGCAACGGTCCAGCTCAGACATCACCACTCCAAACGAGTAAACGTCCGACTTCTCATCAAACGTGCCGCTCGCCAGCACCTCTGGAGCCACCCACGCCCGATCGTCAATAGATAACGACGATGTGTCCAACCCGTAGCCAAGTCGATCTAACTTGACCTCCCACGCCGACCCAAGCAACAGACAGTCTGCTCTCAGATGTCCGTGAATGACTGGGGGTGCAAAGCTTTGCAGATACACGAGCACCTCGGAAATTTGTAGTGCGAACGAAAGTTTGCTCGGGGACTCGTTGGACGACTCCAACCACGAGAACGTCGATCGTGAAGTCTTCCGTGGCGGCTTTCTCTCTTTCAGATACACAGCAAGACTCCCGTGCGGAGCGTATTCCACGATAGCTGAGAGATCCGAGAGGCTGGACCACATAACGCCGAGGAAACCCACCACTTTCGGATGCTCTAGTTTCGCACACACACGAATCTCGTCCATAAACGCTATCATCTGGTCGCGATCCTGACCCTGTGAGTGAACCGAAACCTTCTTCATGACTGCTTGCTTGTCCCCAAGGTATACGAGTGATGTCATCGCAAAGTTACCGTGAGCCAACGTGCGAACTTGCATGACATCTGACGGGTCAATGCGGAAGGACGTGAACTCCTGGTCAAAGCGCACATCGTTGGGCAACCCCTCCTCTTTCGATAGTGACCAATGCCTTGACGCCGTGAGAGATGAAATTTCCACTGTGTCCCGTTGCTCTTCATCCGTTTTCGCAGCTTGCCGATGCCTCTTGATTGTATGACCCACAAGGAGCACTACAAACCAAAGGCTTATCAAGGCGCTCACGATCACACTGAGGTATATCACACTCTTATCCGCCTTCCACGCTGAACGATCGCGACAATCACACAATAATAGTGAGTTCGAAGTAGTTGTGCCAAGCCGATAAATGACAGACACCTACCACTTTCACTTTTGAAATAAGCAGCCTGGAATACATAATCTGCCATGAAATACGAACTCATTAGCCAAGAAGCATGGACAAGTTTGTCGTTTTACGTACGTACCCGAGACAACACAAACTTGGACGTTGCCAATCGTTTCTGTAGTCGCGCCGCTGGTTGGACAATCTGCCTGCTCGAGATCGTCCATCTTGAACGAAGTGAGGTTGGACAGTACTGCTAGGTCGGTTTCACGAACTTCGAAGGTCTCAATACTGTTGTTGCTCAGGTCCCTGTATATAATCCACATACAAAAGCACGGCGGGGGGGGTAAGAAATACGCCGCAACAACAAGAGGTTTGAGAAAAGCCAACACAGGATGCGTACAGCGTTGTAAGGTTACTTGGGAAGATCACACCGACTACGGCTGTCAGGTTATTCGATGACAAGTCGCTGTAATGAAAAAAAAAAAAAAAAACATGGGCGCCGTCAAGTTGCTGATCGCAGGCCTTCAGATCGCTTCGTTTTATATAATCTAGGCCTGTACAAGAAGGGGAAAGGTAAAATGTCTAGAGAGGGAATAGGAAAGGAAAATGTATTGGGAGTTAGCAATGTCGACGGACTACTGCTAGCGTTTCACTAGTAATTCGAGGGGAGGAATTATTAAACATGAATCTGTGCTTCAGCTTGTCTGCCGATTGGTCGGCCAGCACAAGAAGCTGCCACACCAGGGATTGCGCTTTTTCATCGTCCCCA